>CAMXCT020002291.1:0-122500 GCA_947184155.2 Cladocopium goreaui | reverse complement strand
GTTTTCGTTTTAATGTTTTGCTCTCGGTATGGAAAACCAAAACCATTGATATAAGTGTGAGTTCCAGAAATTGAATTCCCGGCATAGACGATTTCACCCTGCAGTTGCGCAAGTGGAAAACGAACTGTTTTGAAATTCAGGTATCGAGACTCCCGAACCCTGGGACCTGGTTTCGTGGCTGCACACCATCTTGGATTTTGTGCTGACATTGACCAGTTCAAATCGGGTTTTCATAAATGGGGATACCTTAAAATAGATGGCCTTTCATGGAAAATCCTTTTAAAATTGATGATTTAGGGGTACCCCCATTTTGGGAAACCTCCAAATGGATCTTCAAAATTTTGATAGCTCATAACTCATGAAAAATTGTGGAAATTCAAACGCAAATATGTCGAAAAACAAACATATAAATTTGCTTCATGACATTTTAAATGATTTTTTTTTAGACAGTGTGAAATTTCCAAAGGGTACATCGTCTAATCATGAAAATTGTTTTTAAGTCCCACCCCCGCGCCCCCCCCGAAAAATAGACAGGTAGTCCAATGATGGCTGGTTGATGGGCAAACGTTCAGTTATGTTCAGTTTGCAGCGAAAATGTTTGTTGCTTAACAGGTTGGCTGGCCAACCCCATGGTTTGTTTATTCCACGAACACCTTCAATGTCCAACAGGTTCAATCGATTTCATTTGAAAGCAATGGTTCATACTGGAGGAACCATCAGACATGTTTACAGTAAACATGTTTGCGTGAAAATTGGGGTAAACATGGGTAAGCCATGAAAAGTCACCCATGAAATGATAACCCCGATTTGGTTCGGGATTGGCGGTGAAATGTCCAGATCATATCAATGTGGGTCCCTGGGTCATTTGGGATGTTTGGGATCCACAAGGTCACAAGGCTGTGCTCGGAGCTATAATTAGGTTTGTTTGTATTATATACACAGATATAAACCCATCTAACCTCTCAACGTTGATATATGTTCCATAAAATCAAAAGTTAACCTTCTGAACTAAACCAACTTAGCAAAGGATTGGGGGCACCACAATCAGATCATCATGATATCATGTGACCCGCCAGCCCTGGGGTTCCCCGAGCCACCGAATGTCTCGCTGAGGTTGATGAGTGTCCGTTTTCCTTTTTTTTGGGCTCAGATGGACGCCGTAGTCCTCGCCGTGTACGTGTCTCTTTCCATATCATGGTTAGCGGGTGTGATCTGTGGCCGACGTTTCGACCGACGTGCGCGCAACTTTGGGAAGTTCTTCATGTTTGTCAGCTGAACCGTTTGTTGGCACGTTGGTTGGGGGGTGGGGGGGTGGGGGGGGGGGGGGGGGTTCGGGTTTCGGGGGGGGTGGGGGGGGTGTAATAACGTCCTGTCGACGACCTTCTTGACGGTCTTCGTGATCTTGCAACATCCAACATCCAACATCCAACACGCGCTTGATGCTACGCTGTGGCACTTCTTCTTGCAACATCTAACACGCTCTTGATGCTACGCTGTGGCACTTCTTCTTGCAACATCTAACACGCTCTTGATGCTACGCTGTGGCACTTCTTCTTGCAACATGTTGGTTGGGGGGTTGGGACGGATGGCTCTCTTGTCAACCACTGCGCGTGACAAGATCGAGCACCGCAATCTGCTGTGCGCGCACTACTTGAACAAGGAGCCTGGCTTAGAATGCGTTCTTCGAGCTCTTGCCGTACATAGGCAAAAAGCGTCAAATGGATTAACAAGTCCATCGCGATGCTTCCAGAAACCTTTGTGGAACTTGTGACCGCAGTGAAAAGCGCAAAAAAAAGGTGACTATCAGCTTTTGGGCCGCTGTGGCAAACACAGATTGTATTGGTATTTGCAATGAATTTTAATGGGTCTCCATTTTCCTTGGCGTTCGCAGGGGTTTTGCATCATCATTTTAATGACTATGTACGGACACTTGATAAAATCGGCAACCCTTCCATGGAATTTGCTTCTTCCATTCTTCAAAACCAACACATTTTGTTAAATTGATGCTTCTCATCGACGGACATTTTTCAGAAATGTCCGCGTGCCCCATGATCAACAACTGATGAGTTCACATCTTCAGAAACACACAAAACATTGGAAAAAACCATATAAAATGGACATTTGCCTATGCAATGGATCTTGGAATAAATGATGCTCCCGGGTAACCTAAGGGCCGGAGCGTCATGTGATACCACCATTTTTTTCTAGTTAGATCATGTTAGATTTTTTTAAATATGGCAAATCCACCCGTTTTCACCTCCTGTCGAGGCTGCTTTAGCTGAGAGCTACTGGGTGGCAAGTTGGGGTATATAATATGTCGAACCCAAAACGCCCAGCAACCATTTTTTCTTGTGCATCCATGTTTCGGAAAATCAGAAAATGTTATGGAATACGCAAAATGGATCAACATTCATAGAACACGATAGACTGATTGGTGGTTTGGAACATTTTTGATTTTTCCATATATCGGGAATAATCATCCCAACTGACTACTATTTTTCAGAGGGTTGAAACCACCAACCAGTAGAAAACGCAAATCGAAATTCAAGATTTGCGGCTGATGGTCCAAAGTCGAATGGGCAACCCCAAACTCCCGCTCAAACATTGCAGGTGAGCAGGGAAATGCCGGCTGCAAGCCTACATTCCCCATGCCGGTTGCAACCGCCAACTAAAGTATCAGCTTGAATTTCGCATTAGTTACTCAACATGCAAATGTATCTCAAAAATATCCTGATGACCCTGCGTTTTGTACTGACGCCCTTTGTTTGAAAATAGGTTGCCCATTTTTTTGGGACAAACCCAGCCTCTTAAGACCAAATGTCCAACCAGACCACTCGTTTCATATCCAAGTTTCTGCTGGAAATCCCTATTTGGGTGTTTTCTAAAATTGGGGGACCCCCAAATCATCCATTGTAAGAGGGTTTACCGTTTACCATTAAATTATAAAGCATCTATTTAAAATTTTGGGGTATTAACATTTTAGGACCCCCCCCCCCAGAAAAGTGTTGTTTAAATAACAACATCATTTTTTTGAGTTTTGGACCCTTCCTTTGAGGCTTGAAGGAAGAAGAAGAAGATGAAGAAACCGCACAGGCTGAGGTTCCAGTGGTTACTCGTCACCAGGGGTTTGGTGGCTTTCCTGGCCACTCTGTACTGAAGCAAATCAATAAACATTTATATGATTTATAATGAAGCCGGGATGTAGCGTGTAGCAAGGTGAAGGCGATTGACGACAATGGGAATATCAAATTCATTCTCTCAGATTCTATAATATTCTATAATAGTTTTAATATATATATATATATATTATATTCTTTCTTCCAGAGGTGGGCTTGAGTAGTGACAAAAGCAAAATGGCAAGGTGAAGAAGCTTGAGACCTCGCAGAAACCACAGAGCGTTTTCGTGCCAAAGTATACTCTTTTGTCAATTTTATAAGTCAGCATTTTGTTCCAGCTAACAGGCAGCCCCTGCGTGTTCCCTAATATACTCTAAGATGCGGGATGGGACAAAACATCTTTGAGCTGAAGTCCATTGTGAGGGAGACCGAGGAGGAAAAATTGAGTAGGAGGACCCAACGAAAATGTAAGGATTGAGAGGAGAGGGTCTAAGTCATTGATAGGGAACGTCATTGCACATGAACTGGGAATCTGAATCAACCAAACAGTACAACCAATTCACCAATGTTTTTGGGCAGCTGCTTATCTGGCAACATCCGTTGCGTGTGTGTATCTTGTTGATCATATTTAAGAATAATTATTTAAGAGGTGTCTTAAATTTCAGAGGTTGCGCTGGGAACCACATCTTCGTTTCCCAACCGCGTTGGGGGGTCAATAGTTAAACTAACGACCTTGCGGAATCAGTGTGGGAATTGTTGCTGGATTTTTGTGGGAATAAGTTTAGGTGTTCCAATATGTTTCAATGTTGATAAGTTTGATAAGTCTCTAAGGCTTAGTCTAAGGTGCCAAGATGGTGACGATGGTGGTACCCTCTAGGCAGCCAGGGGAAAAACACAATGTTTTCCCATACTTTTGTCCGGGGTTCCCCACCCACCAGCTTATTAAGGTAGTGTTAAGATGTGTTAAGTGTACTACGTATGAAAAGGCATTCGAAGGCCACAAATCTGGCTGTTCCCTGTTGACCTCAACTGTTCTGAAGCGAAAAGGTAGTCCCATCCTTGGCGAAAGTCATCGCAAAGCCGGGCTTCATTCACTCCGCCACGCCGGATATGTGGGTCTCCTGGTTGATCGATGTGCCAGGTTGTGGCCGTTCATAACCGCGTTAAAAATGGAGTGTATACTGGAGATTTCCTGGGATATATGTGGTATAATGGGATATATATATATATATATTATATATATGGATATAATAAGGATCCCCCAGAATTTCAACAGGAAATGATGACAAATTCTTGGATTTGAGGTACCCCCTTTTCAAACAAACCCTTTTGGAAGTGTCTATGTCCTATCCTTCAAAACTTGATATTTTTGGAGTGGGTTGAGAGTGGGTTTCAAACATGTTGAAACCACCAATCATATATATATATACATATATGATATAACCACATTATATTGCAGGTCTTCCACTCTCCCAATTCTGCGGGAAACTTTGGGTAACAGCAGATGGAGGACCAAGTGATGGTGATCCAGCGGGATGATTTTAACCGGAAACCAGAGTTATTTTCCCATAAAGATCATGGGGCTTAAACCAGTAAATTTTCCCTTAAACCAACCCATTGATAATTACTAACAATTATTAACGATTATATTGTATAATTATATATAATCCCCTGGTAGCTGTAGTGTAAAGGTAATTATACAGCAATATTAAGCCCCTTCGTGCTTTGAAATGGGATTGACCTTCAATTACCAACGACCTGTCACTCGTGAGTTTTACCTGAATCGAGCAAACATCGATGGGATGATATTTGCGGGATCCGATTTCTGAGCATCGATGCTAATCCTTCAATTGTAGATGAGCTTCAATTGTAGATGATGCCCCTTTTTTTTCCGTAAAATGCAGGAGTTCCTGTTTAGACCGATGACATCCGATGACCACGGCATCTGATTTTTGATGGGCTTTACAGTCCCAATTTTCACCGTGTGCTGCTTCACCCACGTTCCACTGGTCAGGTGGGGTTATGACCTAGTTGTAGATGGGATAACCGGGATAACCCAGCAGAGTTTTGTGTATTCACTCGGCCTAAGGCCAGCAGTTTCTAAGTGGGATGACCTTCCAAAGAGAACACCATGCATTTGTTATAGAATTTGAATGAACTTGATAGCTCATGGACTTCCCCTTATTTCATTCCCAGAGGCTACAACCACTCAAATCCGTTGTATTCAATGGTTTCACAGTCCAGGCTTTAGGCAGCTGCATCTCAATTCTTGATGTTAACATCCCACTGTTCATGGTGAAATCCCAATGTTTCACAGTAATCCATGGCACACGCTTTTTCATGGAATCCCTTGGAATCCCTTGGAATCCCAGTTGTGTTCCACTCGTAAACATCAAAACCGGGCCCCACCCGGGACCCATTTGTTCCTAGTAAAAATAGTGTTTGATCAAAAATCCACAAATTGTTCATGAAAAATCACAAAAAAAGATTGTTTCAAAATCGAAAAAACATCCATCCAAATCCCATTCCATCCGCCCCAGGAATGGGAGGCCCTGGTGCGTCAAGACGCGCCTCCCACCGCTGTCGCTCCAATGGCTTCGGCGGCTCCGCCCGTGACGGTGGCGCCTCCCGTGGTGACGCCAGCGCCGGCGAGTTCTCCGATGCCGGCCACGGCACAGGTTTTCCAGGCAGAGTTGGGAGGGAACCTGGGGATTCAAGCTGGAATTTGCCGTGGAGAATGGTGATTTCATCGATTTTCACTTTGGAAAAATATGGAAAGATGGGATTTACCATCCTGAAAAACCGTCAAACATGGTGGAGTCTTCTTTCTCAGGGATTCGATTAGGAAAGAGAGATATCATGGTGATACAATGGGGATAGCATCCAGACAGATTATACTTACATATAATTACACATATCATAATAAATATATATATATGTATACATATATACATTATATATACATATATATATATACATTATATAATATATATATATATCTTTCTCTTATTAATGAGCGATGAATCGCGGCCTGGGTTCCGGAAGGCTCAGCAGCCAATGGTGTCGCTGCTACCGGTGCCAGTGACCTTTGCTGTTCCGAACCTGGGACTTGGATTGTGGTGACCCTGGGCGGGTAAGTTCCTGTTGACCCTGGTGGGAAGATGCGGGGATTTACATTGGATTTGCCATATAAAATGGATTAAACTTGGGATTTACCATATAAAAATGGTGATTTGCACCAGGGAAAATGATGTAATTCTTGGGATAAAAATGTGGGAACACTTGGAGAGTTAACCGGTAATACGAGGAGAAAATTGGGAGTTTTTTTAACCCTGTTAGCTTCTTAGGGACTTGATATCAAAACTCGGGGAACATGACGATTTACCAGTTAAAATTTATGGGAGTTCATATGATTCGTTGTGAAAGTTGTGATGAAAGGGATATCATGGACATAGTTCACCAACAATCTCAATATGGGTAACAGTTCTGTATCAATAACTTATATATATATATATCTTTGTGGACTACTAAACATGTATATGGACAACTAAAAACAAGTCCAACAAGAACATGGACTACCTGCAATTTGGGTCTGTCTGGACATGGGGAAAAAACCTCCATTTTTTTCGTCATTCATCGGACTGGGAAAATGATGATCAACAAGAAGATTTTTGGGGGTAGCCAATGTTCAGACAAAGCCATTTAGCTGGGACATATTAATGGATGTTTATAACCCAAGCTTCGTGGAAAATCATGGGTGTTGACCCATTACAAATCAGCAATGTCCAGTTGACTCTTGTTGGTTGATGGTTGGCAATGGTTGGTGATATGTGCCACGATCAAAAGTTGGGGGACGGTCATCAATCCATGAATAGTAGGGATTTACATGCATTTACTGTATCTTGCCATTGCGTTTGGATAGCCATTATTTCATGGATGACCATACCACATTCATTCCATGTTTTGACCGTTTGGCACATTCCGTTTGGTCAACCAGAGAACGTTTTTGGCAACCTCACCTCCCCTCATGGGAATCATCTCAGAGATGGATCAAACATTGATTATAACATGGTCCAATAACTTTGGTTTATAAGTCCAATAACTATGGTCTATAGGTGATATATCTATAATTAATGGGATTATAATCTGGTTGCTGGTGACTGGAACCATGGAATTTTATGACTTTCCCTTCAGTTGGGAATAGTCATCCCAACTGACGAACTCATATTGTTCAGAGGGATTGAAACCACCAACCAGTTGATTGTTTCAGGTTTTGGATTGACCATCGCTATGACTATAGAAACCGTCATCACAGGATCGATAGCAATTTCCGACGTTTCCCGACATTGATTATTGTACAATTAGAATCAATTAGATACAAGCAGTTACATTCCTTAATTGCTCTCTGTAAACCCTGGTTAAGTATTATATTAGATGTTTTTTTTCCTGGTGGTCACTTATTGGAGGTAGATCATAATTATAGTGGCTACATATTATCGTTTCAGGATGGTTGAATGGTATGATATTTTTTGTTGGTAAAACCATATGACATATATGATTTTGATGGTTAACCAGATTCTGATACTCCACTTGCGCATGTTAACTCCCTGATCAGATTCTTTTTTAGCAGAATCTTCCGGGGTCGCAAGGATTCTCATCCCAGACTGTGCAGAATGAGGTCTTCCCCACCAATGACGCCGCCCTTGTCTCCATCCAACGGCTTCGTCGGGCTGTTGGGCAGCCTGTCTCCCACAGCATCACCCATTGGAAGCCCAAAGGACGGTGGGCCAAGATGGCTAGCCAAGGGCCGCTGAGTTGACTCAAAATAGGGGGTTGAACAGACAAACCAAAGTGAGTCACTTTGGGTAGAATTATCCCCTATATCCATATAAAATAACCTATATCCATATATCTATATCCTATATCCATATATAAAAGTATATAAAAGTGAGGATGTTTAAGCCAGGAAAAGCTTAGGGTAAAGCAACCAATGGGTTTTGACTTTAAAATAACTGTGAGTTAAGCAGTAAAAGATCTGGTCCTGAGCATCGAAAATCTGGAGCCGGCGGTTTTTTTCATCAATTGGAACCATCAAACATACCCAAGTTTTCCAAGATGAGGATACAGTAGAGACCAAGATCAATTTGCATCCACTGCGGACAGTACAAGATGAAACCGATTAACCATAAATGATTTTAATTTCTTTGTTCAATCTGGGTTCAATCTGGGTTCAGGTCATTTCACCCATGGCCACACCCAGGTTTTCGTCCAGTGACCGTCTGGGAGTCAGTTCGGTTTTGAGCCAACATGATCCCATCCCATACCCAACATGGTAATCAAACATGGCTTGCTGGAGAATCAATCCACCATTTAGATCCATGATGATCCGTTTTTTATTCGATGAGTTTCCTATAAAAAAAAATCCCGTTTGAAACGGGGGTTTAATACATGTTCCCTCCAAACCCCGGCTTCGCCCACGCTCAAACAACACATCCAAACAATATGATATACTTATCACCAGAGGATTAATGAAAACACTGGCTATACGCAGTGATTTTGACTTCAAGTTTCCAGGATTTTTAGGATTTTAGGGTTTTATAGGGTTTGTTGTTTTGGAAGAAAATACTTAAAGCCTATGCAGGGATTTGAGCATGTCAAAGGATATGCGGGATTCGCCGCGGGCAAACCGTTTGGGTTTTTTCTTCGTACATGTTGAATACATGTTGATTTTATTAAAACCTCCAGTTGATTTTCAAATATGTTCAATTGCCACCTTCGCTTCTTGACCCTCTTCCAGTGCAGAGTTCTTCTTTGTCGCTTTTAGGACTCTCCGACGTTTTCCACCATGAAACCGGGAACACTGGAGCTGCTTGGTGTTTTGGGGGATGGTCCCAGATATGTGTCCCTTCGGTTTGTTCACCACCATGGTTTCTGTATGTTTCTGTGTTTAATATGTTTATGAATATTCGGGGGATGACCAGGGGATGGGATAATATCAAAATCTGAGGATTTGATCAGCTCTGATGGGCCTTTTTATTGCTTGTTTCTATCCTGATATTTCGTTATTCCAGCACTGAAGGTGATACAGTGAACATGAGAAAGGCAGGTACCTTACCTGCCCTTGCTGATCAGCAAGTTGTGTAGCGACATGTTTGAGTTTACCAACATGTTTTTGGTGGCGTGAAGTTTGACTATATCCACGCCATGGTGAAAGTTGTGAGAGTTCCATCGATAGGGCTTTTTCGCACTGGGAAAAGCCATGGATTTCCATCGGTTTCTTGAAAAATATGTCCTGGTTAAGTGAGATATCCATAGATATCCCATCATCATGATTATACCACCATGTTTCATTGTTTTTCATGGTTACAATCCATGGTTTTTTGATGCTCAAGCCACTAGTTGACCCACTGTTTTTGATGCCGTGGATCCCGGGAATCGGCTCTAAGGACCAGCACAGTGGGCTCCAAGGCCTGGGGATACGGCCTGGGGATATGCTGGGGATATTGTCGTAACTATAAATGGGCTAAAAGTATGGGAACATATATAGTTACTGTATGTACACAAATGTGAGGATATACTGTATATATGGATAACCAGAAATGTGGGGATATGGTGGGGAAACTCCAAATTTGATATCGAGTCTGTATATATAATATTATCTTGTTGGTGGTTTAGAACGTATATTGGGAATGATTGGGAATGCCATGATCCCAACTGACGAACTCCATCATTTTTCAGAGGGGTAGGTATACCACCAACCAGATATCAATTTAACATCATTTTTGATGTTTATAACTGATGATGGTGTTGTTGATCCACTTTGAACAGGTTTTTGTTGGTGGAAAGTAATCCTCCGACCCCCCGACTGATGGCATCACCAGTGCAGGGAACAGTTTCCGGCTACCACTGCCTGATGTTCACTCATTTACTACGGGTTTGTTTGACCGCAAATTTGATGCTTTACGACTTGTACTTTCCTCATCACAAATAACCATTTGCGGATATACCACATTTTCGGGTAACTGCAATCATCATGTTCTTGGTGACATATTCCATCATATTCCCACGATATCCTTAGCACATTACATCCACATTTTCCCCAGATAGTAATGCCAGACCTTTGATCGGGGACTTGATGCTCTGACATAAGGGCATTTCTTCTGAGCATTGCGGACCACAGCCATGATAAGCCAGGAATCAAACATTGGATATCCGAAAAAAAAGTATGGTTGTTTATGCGGCTTCCATGGGAACATCATGATAAACATTGTTAACAAAAAAACGCACAACTCCATATGCTCAACCGGGATAAAAATGCGTCCCAGCCTAAGGGGATGGCACGATCAAACGCAGGAAGTGGTGAAATGGTGCGTGGATGGCAGTCGATTTGACTCCCACCAGGCGCATGGGGCGGCGGTCGGTGGGTACTGATGATGTTTATGATTATATGATTATGATGATGATGACGATGATGACGATGATGACGATGATGATGACGATGATGACGATGATGATGATGATGATGACGATGATGTTATTTGATGATGATATTTGCTGGTTATATATGATTATGATATATGATGATGTTTTATATCATGACGGTATATGTTGATTATATATGATGACAATATTTGATGATTTTATTTGTTGATGATATATGATGATGATATGTGATGATGATATACAATGATGATATATGATATATGGTATATGATCGTGATGATCGTGATGATGATGATGATGGTGATGGTGATGGTGATGGTGATGATGATGATGATGATGATGTTGACATCTCCTCTCTGCAGCGCGAGGAACGGATCCTGAGCCCTGAGTTCCAGATCCACTTCCCAGGCTCACTGTTCCTGGGTATTGTGACCTGTTCTTGGTGCATGGTGTTATCAAACATGGGGCACGGACGCAAACCATGAAGACTATAGCAACTCTCAAAAAGATAGAACAGTCAAATTCTCCTGAAGTGACTTTTTGGGAGGATGCTATAGATGTTCAAGAAAAACGTACTGGAACTACAAGCAAGACCAGTTGGCACGACGTTGACAACATGATTCCAGCTTGTGAAGAGAACAAAGCCAACCCCCGATTGACATGCATTCATACAATTCATCGCTCCCATCCAAGCACAGTCACGGTAAAAGCTCTGAAAAGGCCCGTTGCCCCTGATACGCCAGTCACAAACTTAAGAATGCATCCCAGATCGTAAGGTATTAGTTTGTAGGGGTTTGCCCTTCATGACTTTCAGAAATGCCTACCTGATCTCAGAAATGCCTAGGTGATTTGAAAATGACATAGGCATTTCTGAAATTTAGGTAGGCTAATCTGAAATTTGGTAGACTAATTTGTTGTCCAGAACGTTGTGCAAACAAATGTGGTTTCATATTTTTTTACAAAATATTAAAAAAAAGACAAAATATGTTCAAAAAGATAAAATCTAAAATATGGTAAAACGTTGATTGAACGTTTACCTGCTCACGATGCTAACACGTTGTGATTACGTTGGCCAGCTCAGTGTGCAGCTGAGTCATTTGTGTCAATTGTATGAACTGATGAGAGAAACTGGGCATGGATTTGACCTGTTTAGCATGGAAATTATGATTGCATGAACCACGTATGGTCCATCCATTTTCCATTTTTATCACCAAAATGGAATCACACCTTAACTTCGAGGCCTTAACTTCGAGCCTCAGGGTTGTCAATTTTGTCCTTGTTTGTTATTTGTTTGTCATGTGCTGTCATTGTTGTCATTTTTGTGATCTTTTGTTGTCTTAAAACAATGAGTATCGATGTTGCTCCCAGAACATGAATGTCCCTTGTCAAAACACATAGATCTTGTTTAATATAATATTACTTATTAGGTTTGCATTTTCAAGCTTGCCTAAAAGTCAGGTATGCAAAATGTAGCGGTTATTTCCAGTACGAGTGTCGTGTAAAAGTGTCCCAGAAGAGTGTCACAAAATCATAGCAGGAGCGCCGCTCATTTATGGACACAGCCTGCCACTAATTTACGGACATAGCCTGCCACTAATCTATGGACATTACCTTCCAGTAATTTTTGGACATAACCTGCCACTACTTTATGGACACAACCTGCCAAGATTTTATCGACATAACCTGCCACTAATTGATTGGCATAGCAACTAATCTATGGGCATAACCTACCACTAATCTACAGACATAACGCCGAACCCGGATGGATCAGTCAACTCGGGCAGCAGCGTCTTGCGAGAGTGTCCACACCACAAGGTTGTCCCACAGGCTGCCACTAATTTCTGGACATACCCTGCCACTAATTGTACGGAGATAACCTGCCATTAATTTATGGACGTAACTTGCCACTAATTTGTGGGCATAACCTGCCACTAATTTATGGGCATAACTTGCCACTAATTTATTAATAGCTTCCCTTACCCCATTGTGTCACCCCCTTGTCTGTCAGAAGGGACGTCTTCATCCACTCCGCCGGGAGCCTTTAGGAGGGTTACAAGATTTGTTTTTATATATTTTTTATTTAGGATCCTTTTTCTGCAGGGTAGGATTTTTGTTCTTGGCATCCAGGTTCGTGGCTTCACTTGGTTAGCTAATACGGTTGTCTGCATCCTCACTTCATCTGGCCGTTGCCACTGTAATGCGTGTAGCGACAGAAGGGGGAGCTAGGATGATGAGGGGAGCGAAAGAACCAATAAGCAGACTAGTAATTTTCCGTTTGGTTTGGGACTTTGGGGGGCGCCTTTTTGACCTATTTTTGGAGCCCCTTTTTGGGGCTAAAAAGTCGCCCCTTTTTAATCCCCAAAGCAGTACCAAACCAACGGGAAAATTACCAAAGCAGACCCTCACACCCTAGAAACATCCTTCACGAAAAGGTTGAAAAAACTGTTTTCGTTTTATGGCTCAAGCGACGACGGCGACAGTGGAAGGAACAGCACTTGGAGTGCAAAGAGTGGCAAATCTTAGGCGACGCCATTTTTTCATCCCTAAACTCTATAAATGGCACTTAGGGACACTAAATTTAGCATACCTCACTTCTAGGCAAGCCTAAACATGCATACCTAAACTCCATTAATTCCATTTAGGCACACTAAATTTAGCATACCTCACTTTTAGGCAGGCACTCTTGCCACGATACTCTTGTGGACACTCTCGCGAGACACTGCTGCTCCAGTTGACTGATACATCCATGGTCGGCGTTAAGGCCACAAATTAGTGGTAGGTTATGCCCATAAATTAGTGGCAGGTTACGTCCATAAATTCTTGGCCGGTTATGTCCATAAATTAATGGCAGGTCGCGTCCATAAACTATTGGCAGGTAATTTCCATAGAATAGTGGCAGGTTATGTCCATAAATTAGTGGCAGGCTATGGGACACTCTTGCGGGACAGCAAGAAACTCTTGCCACGACACTCTTGTGGACACTCTTGCAAGACACGGCTGCCCCGCTTGACAGATCCACCCGGGTTCGGCGTGATGCCCATAGATTGGTTGCAGGTTATGTTCATAAATTGGCAGGCTACGTCGGTAAATTACTGGCAGGTAATGTCCATATTCGTGGCAGGTTATGTGCATAAATTAGTGGCAGGTTGTGTCCATAAATTTAGGGCAGATTATGTCACATATGTCCATTAAATAGCAACACTTCTGCTATGATGCTATGACACAGTTTTGGGACACTCTTACAAGACGCTACTACTGGAGATGAGCCCTAAATTGAGCATACCTGACATGCAGGCAGGCACTCTTGCCACGGCACTCTTGTATAAACTCTTTTCCAAATGTTTTCCATGTTGCAACCTTCAAGCTTAAGGTTCAAGAAAATTCCGCGCGCAGCGCGGGAAATTTTTTTCTGTAAGTATTCACGCTACGGTACTATAAGCAAAAACAGTGTTTCATGAAACTTTTCTGTAAGCATTCATGCTGCGGTACTATAAGCAAAAACAGTGTTTCATCAAACTTTTCTGTAAGTATTCATGCTGCGGTACTATAAGCAAAAGCACCATTTCATCAATTTTTTTTTGTAAATATTCACATCTGTTTGCTTTCGGTTTCAAAAAGTTTGCAACAGCGTTACATTTTTTCATGCCTTTGGCACTGTCAGCAACTACCAGTTTGCTTCAAAATGTCTCAATCTGTCCCAATATGTCTCAAAATGTCTCAAAATGTCTCAAAATGTCTCAAAATCAACTCAATTTTTCTCAAAACTCATTTTGAGACATTTTGAGACATTTTGAGCAATTTTGAGCAATTTTGAGCGGATTTTTGGGGCAGGTATGCGACATTTTGAGACATTTTGAGTTGATTTTGAGCAATTTTGAGCAATTTTGAGCGGATTTTTGGGGCAGGTATGAGACATTTTGAGACATTTTGTTGATTTTGAGCAATTTTGAGCAATTTTGAGCAATTTTGAGCAATTTTGAGCGATTTTGAGCGATTTTGAGCGGAATTTGTTCGGCCAGCAATTTGTATATTTGAATAGTCCTTTCAATCTACATGTCATTCCTGCACAATTGGAATTCACAAATTATGGAGATTGAAGCTAGGTCGTAACGTTTTTGCCAATTTTATTTTAATATTTGTTTTAGTCTAGACGCAATCCTTAGGCCAATTTTGAGCAAACTTTTCTGGCCAGGCCCATTGCGTTTGAATACTTGTTTTGGTCTATAGCAAGCCATTTTCGAGCAATTGAAAAGATTTTGAGCAATTCTACCCACATACCATCCATATTTTATCCATCTATTATTCTTAATTTAGCGTCCATATAACACATTCAATATCGATTTGCGATCAACGTGTTATCCATAAGTTATCCATGTTTTATCCATGTATAGTATCCATTCATTGTCCATTTATTATCCGTTTAATCATTGTTTATCCATTTGTTGTCAATTGTTTATTCATGTATTTGGCATTAATCATGCATTGGATTTAGCTATTATCAATCTATCATCCATTAATTATCCATTTACTACCCATATATCACCACATATTGTCTTGTGCTCGTCCGTTTGTTATCGATGTACTAGCAATTTATTTTCCATGTATTTTCCATTCTGTCATCATTGTTTCATCCATATGCCATACATATATCGTCCAATATTTTTTTTTATTGCTTCCATATATTATCAGTTTCCTTCCATAAAGTTTCACATTTCCGTCCAAATGTCCAAATATTATCCATTGTTCAGCCATTATATCCAGCTATTATCCATTTGGCTTTATGCATTATCCATGTACCATCCATGCTTTATCCATATAAGAATACTATCCCTTTTTTACCAATTGTTCATCCATGTGCTATCCATCGGAAATCCCTCCTCCAAGATGTTTAAAGTTGAAAAAAGGCAATGCGAAATCCCTCCTCCAACAAAAGGCCAGCGTCTGGGACCAAAAGCAAGGGCAGCATTTTTCAGTATAGACTCAACATAAGGCCAGTATCTAGGACCAAAAGCAAAGTAGAAAGATAGGCCATACAAAATTCCTTGTCCAATCTGTTTGAAGTAGAAACAGGCAATACGAAATCCATTTAATTTTTTATAAATTGAGTATCCATTTATAATCCGTTCATTTCCTGAGTTTCCATTTATTTCCAGTTTACTCGCCAAATATTTTCCAAATTAAATCAAATATGTAGATATTATCAATTTAGTGTCCACGTATTTTCTTTATATTATCCATTTATCATCCACTCATTTTCCATGTGTTATCAACGTATTTTTTACAACTTATCCGTTTATTATCCATACAGCATCGGAAACGACGTACGGCATGGAAAACAACAAATGCAACAAGACTATGCGCAAAATCCTCCACAAATAAAATAAAGTGCGACGTTGATTATTGAACATGCGTGTATTATTGTAAAAATACATCTACATATATATATATATATCTCTCTCTCTCAAATATATATATATATACATTTGTGTATATATGTTCCTTTTGCCCATTGCATGCCTACGCAGAATCACACATGTGTGCCAACATGTGTCAAAAAACGAGCCTTCAAAACAAACCTTACAAAACCACAGTCTCCACTGAAACTTTGTTCCCTTAACTAAAGTTTGTTTCTTGCGCAAACAAACCTCAATTACTGAAGAACAAACCTCAATTAAGGAAACACATCGTAATTAAGGTTTGTAAACATAAATGCTAATTAGTTAGTGCCTTTTTCAAAGGATAGGTATGTGTGCACGTCCACACATATTGACTTTTCAATTTCCAGGTCCACAACCGTATGCATGTATACACTCAAGTGTAAACAGGTATGCCAGTAGATATTCAACAATGTTCACGGTTAGATACTGTTGTAAAAGCACGCTTTTATTATATAAAAAACGTTTCATATCTATGTTCTGCTTGTATATTTCATTTCCTGCGTACACATGGTAGCGTTAAAAAAACGTTTTTGTTTACACATGTATTTCTGCTTGCGTACATAAGACATATGTGTAATTTTTTTTGGTGCTGGCCAGTGTTGGCAATGTGACTATATGCTGGCGCAGCGATCAAACATCAAACTTTATACATTACCCAACGAATGAAAAATGTTATTCCCTTGAAAATATTCATTTTTTCTACTTTTGAAGTTGCTGACTTGTTCGTGTTCACATGTTAGGTGGCAGCCTCATGACAATTGACCCAAGTGACAAAGGCTATTCACAACGGCAACAATGACAACACCATATTTCATGTCAGTTCAAGCTTTGAACAAAAACCAATGAAAACACACAAACGCAATACCAAATTTCATTTCAAAGGTTCATTTTTTGGTTTTTGGGTTCAAAGTTGTTCAATGTCACGTTTTCAAACCTGTGAAACACGTTGATGTTATCACGATGCTAGCACGAGTCACTTTTGGCTCAAAATAGCTCAAAAAGTACTTTTTGAGATGCCCAAAAATCCCTACAAATTAATCTCCCCACAAGCTGGTCGCCATTCCGAAGTTTGTGAGCCAGGAGTGGCTAGTTGGGAAATGCGAAGGAATCCCCGAACTAAGTGGGTATTCACATTGGAAATTCATCGAACTAAATAGGGATTTCTCCACCAAACCATGTTTGATTACGGTACCCGTATGTTATTCCGACAGTCTCGATGTCGCAGCGCGCAGGTTCATGATTGTCCCTATAGGTGCCCTAACTGCTGATGCATTCGATCGTACACACAAAATCAATTCGTTGATATACCTTTTCCTCTATGTTTCCATAGCTAATTGAATGCTAATGATACGAATGTCCGTCCCTCACCATGGAACCTCAAGAAATTTTGAAAACTGATTTGGGTGTGTCTTGAAATTGAGGTATTCCCTTATTCACGATGTTTTAATGAGAATACCATGAAAAAATCTGGACCCCACCATCATTTCCATGGCTGACGTGGGTTCGACGGTAGGACAGTCGGAAGCCTTCAGCTTCAGAATGGCCACTTGGAGATGAAAACCTGGGGTTTCTTGTGGAAATCCGAATATAGGAGCCTTTTGGTAAAGTCAGGAACCAATATAGGGGTTTCCAGAAATAGGGGATCCCCGAAATGGTTGGTTTATAATGGAAAATCCTGTTCAAATGGATGATTTGGGGGTACCCCTACTTTAGGAAACATCCATATGGAAACCCATGGATGTTCAGAGGAAAATAAACTGGAAATGCTGGTTGTTCCATAAATTTACAGCTAGCCCATGTTGGGATTGCCAGTCGCAAGGTGATTTTGGCCACCCAAACCGGCGGCAAGCATGGAGCTGGCTTCCGAAAAGCGAAGGGAAGGGGTAGCATCGATGCTCGACACAATGGGAGATGGATCGATAAGGGGGTTTCTTAAAAATATGGGTGCCCAAAGCCATTGGTTTCCCAATTATAATAAACAATTTTGGATGCTTTTGGGGTACAGTACCATTTTAAGAAACCTCCCTTATATGGCCGGTGCATGAAGACGCACGAGGTTGACTTGCTTGCTAGTTGGATCATACCAGGTTCCTAGATTTTTATACAAGAGCTATAAGAGCTAGCTGGATGGTTTAGAACCTATGATACCATATTGTGGGCTGATGAACCGTGTTGATGAATTTAGTATCATTTATTGGTTATTTTGGCGTTCACCCGGCCATGGTTTTGACAAAACTGGTCATGTAGGATAGGACCTAATAGGCTGCGGGACACGGTGCCATTCTTCTCGCAGCCGGCAAGGTCAAAAAGTTGGTAAACCTCACTGGGTCTGTCCAGGAATGAAATGAGGTATGCCCTCTGGCAATTGAACAGTTTGGCATGGAAGACGATGAAATTCAATTGGCAAATCATCAAACTAAATGGGCTATGTTCTTTTTTCCATAGCTATTCTAAATTCTCAGGGGGTTTATCAATGTTTATCGCATAGGTTCGCAGTGTTGAATGGAGACCATGATAATGTACCGATGGTCCAGTCCCTACCTTTTTAAGGGCAAACCCAGTTGGCCGCGGCACTGCTGGTGCTCCTGGCAGCGCAAATCTGCGGGGGCTGGGACCTTGCACTGGCGGCGCCCGGCCGCAAAGCCAAGCCGAAGCTCCAAAGCCTAGCACCGCCGAAGCGCGCGGAGCAAAGCGCGGAGGCAGATCTCAATGAAGAACTAGAAGCCCTACCTTTGCAGGTGCTTCCAGGCAAAGATGATCAGAGTAAAAGAGCCGAAATTTGGAAAGCTGCAAATGGTTTGTGTTGAGGCGCTGGGCGACGGCAATCAGGTGTGGCCCTTTGGTTCCAGTGCCAACGGATGTGGGGAAGCCGGCTCTGACCTAGACATGCTGGTATCTGCAAAGGAGAACAAGACTTCCAAGGGCAAAGCTGTGAATGCCTTGCGGAAAGTTGCTGATGTGGGAATTTGGGCTTTGAAGTGGAGGACTTTCGACCATGGGCCAAGGTGCCGATCTTGATGCTGCAGAAGGATGGACTTGACATCGACCTGAGCTGTTATAACCTGCTTCCACTGCTCAACACCCGACTCTTGCGAAGTTACACGCTCCTGAACCCACGGCCGTCGGTGGTGGTGGTCGCTGTGAAGCGCTGGGCCAAGGCACATCGAATCGCCAAGGCCCGTGATGGCTTTATCTCATCCTATGCCTGGACCCTGATGGTTATCTACTGATCAAGGACCAGCTTCCCTCTTTGCATCGAAACTCCCCCAATGATCTCTGGCAAAGGTGACTGGTGCCTTATCAATGCCTTGCCGGCCTTGATGCACAAGTCTGGATTTGAGTACTTGCATCAGGAAGACCTCAGATAGATTCGGAGTGGCTCGTGGTCGAAGGCGGGCCCTAGATCCCTAGATGAAAACGGGCAGAAGGAACCGTGATCAAAGGGCGGAATGAAAGAATTTAAGGTGTTGAAAGATCATGGCTCAACCATGCAAAGCCGTGCCCATTTTGTGCGGATGTTTGTGGGTTGTGAGCCTGGGGCTCAAGTGCATTCCTATGCTCATCATCTTGTGATTTTGGCCCTGTTTCGCCCCTGCCCGTTGCCAAAAGCATCCACTATCATTGTGGCAGTACTTACAACTCAGCCCTCCCAGTGGTACGTCTGGTTGCTTGTTGGAACGCGCAAGTAGTGTGATCCCATGAGTGTTTTGGTAACTTCTTTCTCAGGTGATTGGACCCGCCACCACAATTTGTTCACGTATGTTTGTGCGGCAGGTCACCATTCGCATTCTACCAAATGGTAGGGGGAAAATCACAAAACACATCAAAACACCGCGTTTACATGTTGTTTATGAATGTTTATGGTAGTATCGTGATGCATCATGTGGTATCTAAGTTTGCCCACGATCCATGAGGATCCCCCAATGGACAGCTGACCAACGTAAAGAGGCAACTGGAAAGACTCCAATGAGCAACTGGCTGGTAAATAAGTAGTATTAACATAGTATCACACCGTATCACCAAGTGTGACCATAGTCTAGCCATATGGAACCATATATACCCATAGTACAACGATAGCTTTTAGTTCGCTACTACACATGATTGTAAGCATTGTGTCCCACTTTCTGGAAGCTCTCCGCCTTGCTTAGGAGTTCAAATGCCAGTCCACTGTACCGGCAAATGTTCCTTGGCATGTTTCGCAGCAATGTCCTTCCAACAAATTCCTTGCAGGATGTTCAACGATGTTCAGAACGCGTATATGCTGATTATTCAGCTCTTGTTTCACTTTGACGTGTCCTCATTTGATTAACCTATGCCGACTCTCACACCTGTGTAATTAAGTGTGTTTAATTTTAATATACTGTAAGAAAATTATACATACATATATATACATACATATACATGGGTCTGTCCAAAAATAGGGTGTACCTTCTTTGATGGGGAAAATGATGACTACCCAACGGATTTAGAGGTACCATATTTTGAGACAAACCCATATATATATAATTATTCGAATAAAACATATGATTATATTTTTAATTAATACAATTATACATATATATGTATACATACATATTATATATGTACATACATATTTACATATATATATACCCATACCATGTCCTTGGCACAGGTAGCCAGTGTGACCTTTCGCACCTCCATGGGTGTGATGGGCCACCACGGACATCAAGTGGCTGGGCTAAAATTGGGAAATTGGGCCTACAGCCGGAGGGTGTGGAAGTGGATGGGGATACATACGTACATTACAAAGTATGTATATGTATTTATATGTATATATATATATTATTATATTATATCATATCATATCATATCATGTGATATTATATGATATTACATTATAAAATATTTTGTTTTTTGTTATTATATTATTTTACGTTTTATTATATTATTTTATAATGTTTTAATATGTTGTATTATATTATGCTATATTTCATACATACATATATATTATATTTTGTTTCATTACATTAAATTATGTTATGTTATATTATATTATATTATTGTTTTTTGTTTTTATTATTATATGATATGTCTTTTCATTTCATATATATATACTATATTATACTAGATGATTTGATATGATATTATTTCATTTCACATCATATCGTATTATATATATATATATTACCATATTAAATTATAACATATCATATTTTATCATTATGTATATATATATATATATATTGTTTCTTTTAATTGTATTATAACATATCATATTTTATCATATGTTATTTCAATATATGTTATGATATCATATATTATATGGTTTTATATATGCTATTTATTTTTTAAAATCATATTTTTATATTTATATGTTTTTAAAATTTATATATTTATGTATTTGATTATGTGTCTATTTGTGTATTCATCATGATTTATGAAAATGTATACATATATATATATATATACATATTATTATACATATACTGGGGTCTTGGCTCAAGTCGCATCTTCGTGTGGAAGTCACATTTTGATAGTTTTTACTCAAATTTTGTGATTTGATATGTGTACTAAATCATACATTATTGCTGTAATTTACCAGCGCGCGAGCTCTTTATTTCCATCGTTGACTTAGTTCCCCAATTGAGTTTTTTTCCTCGTGTAGGTTTTTGACTTCCTTGCGTTTGTGCTTGTGCTTGTGCTTGTGCTGCTGCTGATGCTGCTGGCTCTGACCGGTGCTGCTGCGCAAAGCAAAACTGCATTATGACTGTGTGCGTGCGCGCAATGTTGTGTTGATTTTTTTCTGGAGATTTCTGACTCAGCGGCGTGATGGGAGTTCAGTCGACAGCCCACTATCATATATATATATACATATACACATGAACTGATTTATTCTGGCACATTTTGTCCCAGAATTGAAACACAAATCTGCCGGGCATCCTCATGTTCAATGGGAAAACCAAGGTTTTCCTATCGTTTTTCCCTTCAACCGATCCGTTGATTTTGAAGATGGGAACGTTGAGGTCCCATTTCTGGATTTGTCGTTTCAATGATGAGGGGTATTACCAATACTCAAGCTCCAACTTACTGGTGCTTGGTAGGGAATGGATGGGTTGCTGGGGGTTGCTTGGATGATTATTACTAGTGATTATGGATCATTCCCGAAAATTCCCTGCGTTCAGCACCAGTAAGCCAAAGAGGGTGAACACATGTGAAAACTACTATTGGTGTTGTCTGAAAATTGGAAAGCCGGCAAGCCCTGAATCCATTGGATACTCATCATCAATCCTCTTGAAATTGGGGTCAAGGTGGCAGCCAAGCCCATTTGGCACAACTTTGTGGACAAGACCTGCTGCCCTTTGCGCAACGGTCCCGTGGCCAAGTTGCTGGAAAGTTCGGTGAACTGTTGGGGTTATGGAAGATATATCCATTGGTTTATAAATGGATGAAAGTAAACCAATTTTTTGATAATTGGAGGGCACCAACCGGTCGGGCTACCATGCAGTTGCGACTTGAAATACTTTTCAGATTTTGCAGGTGCCTCAACATGCTAGCATCTGTATGGCGTGTGTCAAAACATGGCGGGATGTGCCGATCTATTTCCAAACAAAGAACAACAAGTGACTGCGGGAAACCCAAGAAATGAAATTCGTAATCCAAAGAAGCAGACAGAGAATAAGTAAGCCTCCTCCAGCCACGCCCATTAGGACCGCTTGAATGTTTCAGCCGTGATTATTTGGTGCCCAAGTGGTGGGTTCAATCAATTGCATTTTGATGGATTTGTTCCTGTCATTTTCTTCGAGACATGGTTGAAAAATCCCATTTATCCATTTACACTCCTATTTACATTGACGACCCGGGGGGGGACGCGCATGTTTTTATTTCATCATTACACTGCAAATACTCGTGTATACAATATAAGAGTATGAGCATGTATTAGTATATTATAGTATATTTATGAATAAAGTGCGTAGACAACCCATGAAAACATTGAAAACCCCATTCAAAAACCATGATTTTCCAGCCACATGTTTCACTACCTGCGGTCCAGCAGGGGCCCGGTCCGTCAGCCTTTGAGGAGAAGAAATTGATTGGGACTTCAAGCAGTCGGTGGCTGGGAAAGGATGCGAAATCTCTGCGTCTCGGTTGGGGAAAATGGTTGGCGTTTGTTGGATAGAAAAGCAAGGAAGATGGTGGTCATACCGATAAAACATGATAAAACCAGATATTGGAGGTTTAACCAAGAAAATATATTTTTTTTGATGGATGCATTTCGTGATATTATATCCCACAAAATGGTATGAACTGATAATATCATATAATTTATAAGTGGGGTTTAATCCCAAGTAAGTAATGGTGGTTTAGATGGGGATACTCGGGATATTGATGATGCTTATGAAGATTGGATCATGGAAAAGAGCAAGGTACAGTGGCCCGCTGCTGGAGAATTCCTTGAATTTGGACCTGAAAGCTGTGGTAATCAAGGGTCCTGAACTTGGTCGTTGTTTGGAATCCCACGTTCCGAAAAAATGGGCGAAAAAAAAAGTTGGTTTATAGGCCACATACACGTAGATATATATGTAGGATTGATGGATAAATCTGGCGGATAGATCTACAATGATCTACATTTGGAATTCATTTGGAAGGATTCATTAACCAACTTATAGTTGGATGGCACTTTGTACGGCTTGTTGATAGGGCAGTGCCTCTTTTGGCCATGTTTAATTCTCATCCTTTGCAAGATCCAGCATTCGGATCCATATCCATTGGTTTCTATGGTAGCATCACAAACAAACAGGAACCATGAAACCTTGGGGATTCAACATGGATTTGTCTGGGGATTTCCAGAGATAGCCCATGACGATTTGCAAACGGTGTGTTTTTTTCAAAGACATCGTTTTCATAAAATGGTGATTTTCCATAGTTTTCCCATTAAAAATGGTGATGCATCCATGATCTCCAAGTGACCCTCCAATCATCATCCTTTGGCCCGGCCATTTGGCCCCCAAAAAAAATCGACCGAACCTGGGCCGACTTCAAGAAAATACGCGTTATTTTATCTTTTTTGGGGGGGGTGCGAAACTTGGTGTTTCAAATTTGCCCAGATCCTGAGGTGGAGGTTGACTTTCAGAAATGAGAGTCATTGCAAGCTGCCAGTGATGGCCGCAACATCTGCGGTGCTGGCTAATTCAAGTTGCAAACAGGTCCTGTGGACGCCCGAATCTCGGGATGTGATGACGCCATGGATGCAGCACGCTTCAGGTTTGTTGATACCGTATTGGTCAATACCGTATTGGTCCCTATTGGTTAGTGTATTTTATCGTAACATCGTTTAAATCAGTCGGATGGTATAAATTATTCCAAATTGGAAGTTTATGATTGGGTTTGCCTGGTTGCTGAATACATCCAGTATTGTCAGGGACTGGTGGTTCTGGCATCGTCAACAATTATCCATAGACAAGATGTGCATTTCCAACAGATCACGAGGATTTACCTGTTGAATCCCGGAATGTGCCAGTTATGTTGGATCCCGGTGCGTCTAACGGGCAAGACTGAGAAGGGCATCCACATGTCATTGTTGTCTTGAATCTCTGAGACAAAAAAGCCTTGAGCTTGGGGTTTGTAATGGTTTGTATCAATATCTGACGGTCTCTTACTCCTTTGGATCCGAATTGTGATTGCTAAAGCACCCTACTACTGCAGTGGTTGGTGGATCCATTGGATACAGCTGGACGGGTCAAGTTTAGATGGCGAGTTCCGTACCGGTCACCTGACTGGTATCCACCAACACAAACAGCAAGGCCGCAAAACAGCAGCAGTTGCTTTGGTATGAATTTGGTATGTTTTTGGTATGTTTAGATGTGCCATCATTTTCATCATTTAACCAGCTCGGAGATTCGCAAGGGCAAAGTGCATTGCTGGCAAGTGCAAGTTGCTGCAGGTTGCCCCTTTTTTGCAACTCTCTTCCAGTGTAAACCCCGTTTTTTTTTTCAGAATATCCTGATTCATGGTTGACATCTAGGGGTCCACAAGAATAGTCATGACTTGAGTTTTTGTTGCAACGCATCAATTCTTCCCCCATCGCCGTTCAGCGTTCACCTTCCCTTGATCAGCCAAGGGACAGATAAGGCTCAGCGGAGTTCTGGGGTATCTTGACCGACATCCAAACTCAATGAAGTGAATGAGCCAGTAGCCTCTGTGGTGATCTAACCTAATGTTAAGTAAGGAAGTCCTATAATAGAACCATCAAACATGGTGGATGATGTGGATGTCGCTTTCAGGAAGATCGAAGCCAGAAAACGGGCATTTTGTTCTGCCATCATTGTGACGACTTAAGGGACCTGCAGCAATGGACAACAGATCCGACTGGCCACTTGCCAAAACACACTGCTCGAAGAGACAGCGTGGCCCGGCTTCAAACCACCTGGTTTTAAGGGAGGTTTGGTCCAAAGGTCCAGTGAACCCGGAAGCATAAAAGTATCGGTTCACCAACATTTTGCTAGCCACTTTCTCGAGA
This sequence comes from Cladocopium goreaui, assembly GCA_947184155.2. Lineage (NCBI taxonomy): Eukaryota > Dinophyceae > Suessiales > Symbiodiniaceae > Cladocopium > Cladocopium goreaui. The sequence goes on along the minus strand of CAMXCT020002291.1, from coordinate 97,025 downwards.
ATTTACAGTAACTGTAATAGGCAAAAAGAACGACGATGTTAATCTAGAGTGCGGAGGTTCCTCATTTTGGGATATTCTGAAAATCATCCAGCCAGTTTGTCATTGTGAATGGGAACCAATGATCTTGGGGTCCCCCGTTTTGAGAACTCCCCAATTGGGTTACCCTCTGGTAAACATACAAAAAGCGACATGGAAAATGGCCATATTTATAGTGGATTTACCCCTTGAATCCCCTTGAACATGGTGAGTTTCCAGTTCGTTACGTCAACGTTTACCAGGTCGGGTATTTCCATCGCCCATTGCCATGTTGGATTCCCCCATGGCCCATGGTTGTTGGATCCTGGGCCCACCAGTGTCCTTCGATCTGGGGATCTGAGCAGCGATGGTTCTACAAACAGCGAGTCGTTTCCGCTAGCGTTGCTGGTTGAAGCAAAATTGAAGCCATTCTTGTTGGGCAAAAGATGTCAAAAAGATGACAAAAAGATGTCAAAAGATGTCATGTCTGTTGGCTAAAGCATCATAATTAATATTGGTGGTTGAGACATGTTGGTTGACCCATTTTTCCTGGTGAAATCACCATTGTTCACGGGGAACTGCCGGTCAGCAGACAGCTGGCGACCCCTTGGTTTCTCTGCGGGTTCATGAACCTTCACGGACGCGGTGTGCGCCTGTGCATTGGCTGACGCAACAACCCAACCATGAAGCCCTATTTTTGTTGGTTTTTGTTCAAAAGATGAAACCTTAGTTTTTTGAGGAAATTGCTTGAAAAAGACAAAGGCCCGGGACAGGTAGGTGGTATCCTCTATTGTTGGACCAGTGATGCCAGCTGATCCAGACACCCTTCAAGTGATCACGATGGGAACGGTTGAGCACAGGAGGTCTATGGAGGTGTGGAATTCAACCTGAAGGGCACATACTGCGACCCTGATGCTGGGTGTAACAGGATGTTTATAACATTTTATAAACACATGGGATGGTAAAGACACATTTGTTTGTCTGAAAACAGTGTACCCAACCCAAAGCTTAATCATCATTCTCCCTGTTAAATGGCTACAATTTGGGGTATGCTCCATTTCCAGAAACAAAACATGAGGAGTTTTGGACATCCTAGGATTCGCATACCCATCTCGCTGGTCCCTGGTACCAAGACTTGTATGCAGGGAGCATTTGCCTGCACGAGCCCATGCGTTTCCTGTCTTTTAAAAAGCCCTTGGAAACCAACTCAACCATTAGGTCTCCGAGAGTATCATAAATACTTATGATGATGAAGCAGTTGGTTTTAAGGTCTTTTCAAGTATGATATTCTGAGATATTCTGACGCAGTTTTCTGGGACATTGCAACCTCATGAACATGCACATTTTTTTGAACTGGTTCATAGCGTGGAATGATTGCGTTGGTGGCTCCCGCACGGCACAGATCTTGTATAGTCCGCACATGTCCGCGCTCACCATCCGAGACCGTTCCGATTCCGCACGGCTGTTGGCTGGGAGGTGGTTCCGGCATTAGCCCACATTCAGCTCAACCCGACTCGATCCACTTTTTTGTGACCCCAAAATGAATAGAGATTTATGATAAAAAACCATAGGAATGTGGTGAACCCAACATTTTTACCACCAAATTTGCCAGAAATATTGCTGGCATAACATGTATGAAACCATCCCCAGAAGGGTTGTTGATTCTTGTGGTTCCCGCCACTCTGGGGTTACAACCATTGCCACCATAAACACCCAGGTTGCCCTTGTTGCAAGAATTCTCTTCCAGCATTTGTTTAAATGATGGCACCCCCAAATCTTCCAACATTAATTAGAACATGTTAGTTTTGAAATCCATGAGTTTAGGGGTCTGCCACTTGAGGAAGTATCCAACTATCGTGTAATTTACTATATATATATATACATACATGTTATTTAAATAACAACATTGCAAGATATGCACATCACATACGCAGAGAATCAGAGTCTCATTATTCTAGATCCTGCTTTAGGGTGTTCCATGGCCAAAAATCAGGAGCCAAACCCGCCTGCACGAGGTCCAAAGCAGGTGCAGAAACGAACAAAAATCATGAATCGCATTATGTGGGTTGGCAATACTACTACAAACCAATTGGCGACGTTTCTACATGTACCACTGTACAATGTGTTCATGTTCATCCCTCGCTATAAAAAATGCTGGTGGAACTCAATGGTCTAGTATAATGATGTCTGTATCTTGTGTTACAACATGATGTTTTATACATGTATAGATATGTATAGATCATATAATATTGTCATAACACATTACTTTGTATTGAACGACACTATATCATCATGTTGTTCATTCAGTGTTTTGTTGTCTTGATCATTCTATGCTCTATTATAGTATCGGGTAGCGCACTTCCGCACTTCGATGTCGTTCCACTACTACTGTCACTGTTGTGATCATTGATTCGATGATGATGATGATGACGACGACGACGACGATGATGATGATGACGATGTTGACGATGACGATAACGATATGATTTGATTTATATGTTTAGATCATGTGTTTCTCAGAGTCTCAACGTATTTTGGGGGAATTTTGCTTAGCATCCACTGCTCGGCCCACTTACCCAGCCCTAAGTGGACGCAGCTCCGGGCTCCGGAGTTGTTGCCAGCGTTGGAATCCAAGGCTGTGCGAGGTGAGGTGACCCACCCTGGGGCTTCCCCAAAAGACACGTTGGGAGTGTCTCAACTATTCTCAACTTCGACTTAGCTAGATTTATATGATTTATATGATTTATATGATTTATATGATTTATAATGATTTATAATGATTTATAATGATTTATAATGATTTATATGATTTAGAATGATTTATAATGATATGTAATGATATATATATATGACTATATGTGATTATATATGTTAGGTTGGTCAGCCGTCAGCCCCTATTTTCTGTTTAAGGTCTATAAGGTCATGTGTTTTTTTTGAAGGTGGGAAAGGACCCACACATCGATGCGTTTTGTTGCTTACACAACTGCTTTTGAGCTATTTGACCGTACTCACAGTAGATTGCTATCAATTGACCATTCTCAGAGGAAGGTCTGTTGACCGTGACTCCTGTGTTCTGGGAAGTTCTGGAAAGCCCCGTTCAAAAGTGGGCCTCGATTGTCCGTTCAACGCTTTTTGCTGTGGCCCAGCTTGCCCATGGGTACACTGACCAGTGCACCTTTGCATGGGCTGCCATCAAATTGTGTAAAGAGGATGTCGTAACAGCTGGACCCATAAGTGGCCTAGAAAAAAGAAGCTCGGACACCGAGAATGGGAGGGGGCAGGTTGGGCCCTGAGATACGCTGAACGGCGCCCTCTCGGAAGATGTAAATGAACATCCCCAAGTGACATGCAAGAAATATGTGGTTCGACCCAGAATCATTGAACTATTGCAACCCTCAAAACGGTGATTGAAGGTTTAAACCATGTTCAACGACAACAATTTCTTTCATGACCTTTATGGGATGTTTGAATTCAAAGGACTGAATGTTCGTTGTGGTCCAACCTGGAAATCTTCCTGCATGGTATTATTGAAATGTTGGATATGAGTTGGCGCCAGCAGGGTTGGTACCCACAGTCATTTGGGTATGGGTGGAATTGAACGTCAGTTTGACGCATTGATTCTCAAATTGGCGGGTCATTTATTGCATTGAAGCATCCATCCAGCGTTTAGGATACCCATTGTATCGACCCATAGACGTTACCAACTACCAAGTAATCACTAGATTAAGAGTTTGTGGTATCCGAACATGTAGGCCGTTTTGAAACGATATGTTCAGGAGGCCATACATATACATTGTACATTTACACATCTACACATATTAATATAAGTGTACATGTACATACACAACTTATGTATATACAGTATATGTACATGGAGGTGTCCTCAAAGGTGGTACCCCAATGGTACCCCAATGGTACCCCAATAGTTGGATGGTTTATACTCGAAAATCCCACAAAAACAAATGGGTGATTTAGGGGGTACCCCCATGACTTAGGAAATCTCCATATTTCATCATATTTCTATATATATATATATATGTATGTATATACACACGCTCCAGGGAAAAAAGTATATACACATATTATATACCAATAATATATATATATATGTATATCAATAATATATATATATATATATCAATAATATATCAATATAAATATTCGAAAAAAAAACTCTTGAGCCAATCTTGGGGATCATGGAGCACAGTTCTTCGCCAGAACCTCTTCCCCAAGAATCACGAGCGCTGGGCGCACAAGGTGGATGCTGTCCGGGGACCTCAGATCAGATAGACCTGCGAGCTGAAAATCTCAAACGATTGGAACCGATATTGATATAGGTAAACCATTTTTAATAGGTAAACCATGGAAAATCACCATTTTTAATAGATAAATCGCAATTGTTAATAGGTAAATCACAATTTTTAATAGATAAATCACCATTTTAAATAGGTAAATCACCATTTTTAATAGGTAAACCATGGAAAGATCCATCCATTTTTAATGGGTCAAGCATCATTTTTAATAGGTAAATCACCATTTTTAATGGGTAAACCATGGAAAGATCCACCAATTTTTACTGGGTCAAGCATCTATTTCTATGGTTCATCTATACCATGGCTATGTAACAAATAACCAGAGGGTAGATATTGATTTAGGTATAGACATTGTGGTTGATGTAGATGGAGATATTGATTTGGATATTGACGATGGATACAGATATGTACATATTGTTTATTTAATATAGATTAGATATTGATATGAGTTTTGAGTTAGATTAATCAACAAACAAACATAGAAATAATACAATAATACATAAGTAAATGTAGGGGGGGAATGCAATTGAATCTAGCAAGTGCCGAATTTGATATGATGCACGGAAACAATGATTTTTGTGATATGGGGATATACAGTTAACTTGAACTTAATAACGTCATTTTCACTGAAACAGTTGATATGTGTCACGTAATGATCTTGTTTCCTTGCAGACATGATATAGGGACGATCCCCCCGGAGACATAAAACACATCCCTGGTTTACTGTTTTGGCAGATATTGATATGGAGGCTTCCATAAACGAGGGTACCCCAAGATGGATGGTTTATAGGGAAAATCCCATTAAAATGGATGATTTAGGGGTACCGGGGTACCCCTATTTTAGGAAACCCCCATATGCTGGTTTGCTCCCTATATTCGAGGTAAATTCAACTGACTTTCCAATACAATAATAGTTTCGAGCCTTTATTCTGACCATCCGTTTCGGGATCGTAGAGTTTCCCACTGCCACCAAGAAGACCCCACAAGTATGAGTGGCTACCCGTTTCACGGGGCTTGTATACCCATGCTTGTAATATATACCAGTATAAACCCGTCTTCGGGTTTTATGATATCTACATTCATGGTGGGTCTGCCCAATATCATATATGCATATATATGCAATGTGCATCTATTTGCAAATTTAATGGATGGTCCTGTAATTCCAAACCAATGATTTGTGTCCTTGATTGAAGCCATTTCTATTGCTTATGCTACGATAGCGTCATGACTCACCCATTTTCCGCGCATCCTAAGCCGGGCCGGGCCAGAATTCTACTTGCTGAGGGAACCCGCGAATCCTTGGATTCGAAGTCAGATGGAAAGTACTGGAGCCCAGTGCCATGGGGAGTGCCACATTCTGCGGATGTGGTGCTGGTCATTTCTGGGGTTCTTGCTGCAATGTGTGTATTAAGGATGTATATATATACACACTGTATATAATTTTTACATATATATATATATACAACTCATATATATAGTGTATATGCATTTGTACATGTATTTATTATATATATATATGTCATCTATAGATGTGCATAGTAAACATGCATGTAGATCTAAGGGTTTGGAGTCTTGACCTGGAAGTGATTTACTGCTGAAAACAGCCGCGTGTCTCTAGCACAAACTGGCGCATGTGTGTGTGTGTGTCTTTGTAGTGTGTGCTGGTGTGCATATATATATATACAGCCGTATACACATATGTATATATTTATTTATATATATATACATATATATATATACATATATATATATACATATATATATACATATATGCACTTGTGGAAGTATCACGGCTAGCCAAATTCCAAATTGGAGTAGATGCTAGTTAGGCTAGCTGGACTTGAGTTCTTTACATTTTTTCCGGGGGGAGTTTGGAGTCTGATGACTTTTGCTCGTCGTACTGTATCTTGAACTGCGGAGGGAGAAAGTACCTTCCCACGATGTCTTCTGCTGGTTGATATCCTAACGGCTGTCAACGGTCCCGAAAGTGGCACTCTATCTCAACAAAGTTTGGTGCGTAGTTTCTCAACCAAACTTCATGAGCCCCCGTTACCTCAGTTTAAGTTTCACTTGTGTCACTTGTGCCTCTTTGGGATGGGGCGGCACCAGTTTTTCCGAGGAAGATCACCTTGGAGCGGATGCCTTTTCCTGTCGGTGAACTCAAACGGCAATCGGCGAATGGCTGCTGGTTGATATGATCAAAGCATCATTACCATCAAATATTGATATAGGTAAACCATTTTTAATAGGTAAACCATGGAAAAATCCACCCATTTTTAAATATTTTTAATAGGTAAATCACCATTTTTTAATAGGTAAACCATGGAAAGATCCACCCATTTTTAAGAACGGTAAACCATCTATTTCTATGGGCCATCTATACCATGGCTATGTTAAATAACCAGATGGTAATAGGGGTTTAAACATGTTTAAGCCATCAAATGTTGAGGATATACTAATGGATATCAGTGATAAATGATGGTTGGTTGACGATTGATGGAATATTATACTAACCAATATATTGGGGGTTAACACAATCTATGAATCTATGAACTGGGAAATCCTATTAAGCAGCCAGTATGAAGGGAAGACAGTTGGGTTTTGAACACTGCTCATATGTTTTTGAAATGTGATGAGCAATCCATTTTGGGAATCCATCATCCCATCTATTCCCGAAAAACATGAACGCAATCCGTGGGGGGGGGGGAATTCCCTTAGTATCCAGTTTTGCAAAACGTTTTTTTTTTGAGTTAAACTGTTGCTTGGAATGAAACCATTGGTTTCAAGATGAAAACGAAGCTGCTTGGCGGGCTTCAACCTGGAAGTGCAGTTTCAGTTTTAAGTGGATATATATATAATATACAACCATACTTATACTGTTCTACCGTTATAGCCATAGAAATAAGCTCAACTGCACCCCCAGAAGTATTCTTGGGATGGCCGCTGAGCCGGAAGAAAATCTTGGAAACTCACCAGAAAGGGGTACTTGTTGGACCAATCGGTACAGGAGGGGGACACAAACAAATATTAAAAATATCTAAAAATTATACATATTATACATATTTCACATATTTTACATATTTCACATATTATACATATTTGACATATTATACATGTTTTACATACATATTTTATACTACAAATCCCCAGAAATACTTGTATGCAATTGTTTATTCGAAGTGTCTGTTTTTCGGGGACCATCGGGACAATCCCAACTCCGCAGGGGTCATTTTGTTAGTCACCAAATGGTGACCGCGGCTATCATGTGGGGGGATTACCTTTTGGGAGGGTGTTATTCGAGTGTATTCATACAAGATATTACAATATAAGTATATTCCATTGGATCCTCATGATTGATTTATGATGTGCCGTGATTTTGTTGGTTAAATGGCAATTTATAAGGGTTTGTCTGAAAATAGTGTACCCCTACACCCAATGGTTTGTCTGATCATTATCCCTACTAAATGGCTATTTCATTGGGGGTATACCCCATTTTCAGACATACCCATAAATATGTTATCACCATTTTCCAAGGTTTTTAAGTTGAATCCCCATGAGTTTTGTTCGTGAAAAACACCTGGTGCCGAACCGAAAATCAAGGCCACTGGCGTCGGGCAGCTCAGAGTTTTGCTATGATGGGTTTGTTTACAAATAGCTTACCCTCTGGTGAACTAACAAAAAGCAATGGTATAGATGGCCATAGAAATAGTGGATTTTCCCATGAATAGCATGGTGATTTTCCATTGCTATGTGGCAGTTCACCAGAGGGTACCATTAATCGCATTCATGATGGGTTAATGATGGTTAATGATGGGTAAATACATGACGGTCAATGATCATTATTCTGAAATGAATTTGGAATATGCTAAGCATCGTTCAGTCTCCTTATTTAAATACAACATTGATCAGTCACTGGGGACAATATCACATTTCCAGACAAGACCATGAGTTGAAAAAGGTGAGAAAGATCATGCAGCTTGTGATGAAGGCATTGTACATTTTGGGTGAATTGAAACTGCCAGTCTGCGAAAAATCAAATGAAATGTATAGGTCCATTGCACACATTGAAGTTGATCAGGTCAGTTCTATTGTGTTCATTTTTCGTTAGTTCATGTTACTGTAGTTTCATTCTCCCGCCATTCGATGCCGAATGTTCCTTTTGAATCCTTTTCATACCAGTTTGTCCACCGAGAAATAACACGTGGTCTCCCTGCCATGTTTTTAGCTTGGAATTCTCCAGGACTCCAGTGTTCAAACAATTGTGTCCCCCTAAAATATCATAAGTGTATTGAACTTGTTTGGGATTTGCATGGGTCCCTTTTTTGTGGTGGAAAATGTTGATTTTCGTCGTTTGAAACTAGTCCCACAAGCCCAACGCAGTAGTGGTTGAGGCGTACATGGGGAAGATTTGGCGCAACCCGGTCTTGTGCTGAGCAGAGTGATGGTATACCTGGGTACCGGGCTCGTTTGTAGCCGACACCTTTTTTTTCAAGTCTCCACAGGGTTTGATCATGATCATGATTGATGGTTGAATCCACATGAAATTGATGGTTAGATCATCAAAAAAATGATGGCTAAATCACCATTGTTTGATGGTTAAATCCACATGATTATCGTTATTGATGGTTTAAATCAGGCTTCACTCAGCATCTTTGGTGGAGCTGTGGGTCGAGGTTACAGCGAGGCTGAGTTTGAAGAAAGTCAGCACTCAAAACAACTTCCAGCTCATCGATTTGTACACCAGGCAGGGGAGGCAGGAGAGTGTGGCTATGTAAATACTGTTACATACTGCTACATACTATGATATACTGTTATATATTGTTATATACTGCTATATACTTTTATCATAGTTTATCTACTGTTATATACTGGTATATACTGTATATGTATATTTATACCATAATATCATATCATATCATATAATGTAACATAATATAATGTGTTGTATATATATATAACATGTTCTACTGTAGACTATCATTATATATATATATATATTATACTAACATCCCAAGACCATATTGAATACCACCCATGACTGTGCCCCCAAAAGGAAGAGTAATCCAATATTCAGCCAGGGTTTAAGGGGTATTTGATATTAAATAGGGTGAAGGGAGTATCCTAGTGACAGTGGCCTTTGGGTATAAATGACTGCAAGAAAGCAAGCTTGTTGGCAATGGCAGTCTTACTTGGGTTTTCAAGCCACCTGCTATCAATGACAAGTTGCTAGCTGCTCAAAGGTACTGTCTACACTCTTGCTTTCCAAATAAGGTAAGTATGCACAATCTCAATTCCAAGTTGTTTGTACTTCGATGATGTTTCTGATGTTCCGCACAGGTCCCGTAAGCTGTTTGTTGGGCAGGAGTCGAGTATCTGGCACTCCATCAGAATTGGCAAAGGATCCATACCTGTACAAGTCCGGGTGCCCTTCACCGTCGCTCGCTACAGGTCACAATGGAAGTACTGTACCCATTGAACCATTTTGAGTATTGACATCATCCATTCTTTGGGGTTGATTATGTTGACCTTGTGGTAAAGAACCAGGGTGAGCCCACCCGGATAAACACAACATTTTTCTATGTTCTATGGGTATTATATATACTGTATATAAATGTTATTGAGCACTTTCTAAGTGGGATGCACATCCAAGGATACCAAGATAACATCCATAAATTGGGATAGACTCCCTACAAGTATGGTTTACATAACCCATGATTTGAGGAAACTGTACCCCAAGTAATAGATCAAAATGATTGGCCCAACAGTAAGATGGCTTGACAAGTAAACTAACCAGCTTTGTGGCTGAACCATCAGACCATTACTTCTTTTTGACTATCCAAGCATGACGCTTAGAAAGTCGTGCTCTCAACGCTTAGATATTCGGATTGTTCAATAGTTTTCAGATAAATCCTAGTTGGTTTCTCTATTAGAAATGACCACTGGCTTGCATGATTGTCTGGTCAAAATTCAGCAAACCGGCAAACCCCCATATATTTGCAAGATTGATATCTATGTGGGGTCACCATGTAATGTCACAACACATATGGAAAATTATGGAAAACCGATGACACGCCATCCCCAATTGGCATGCCAATTGGGTACCCTCCACCCCCCCCCGGGTAATTGGATAGTTTATGTTTCAAGCCATGAATTGTTGGTTGCTGATTGGGCCTGGTTTACTTGCATATTTATCAGTTTATCAATGTTTATCAGTATTCAGTATTACTATTACTATTGTGTCGCTTCTATAGTTACTATCATTGTGAATATTGTGATTATTCCTTAACCTTTGGTACTCAAACATGGCAAAGTATCCTATGTATAGATGATGCTCCGATTGTTCTATTTGAATGCCCATAAAAATAGTGGATTTCCTATCGCCATATTTCAAATTGCCCGTCATGTTGTTACCAATGTATACATCAAAAACCACCACCACCAGAGACTCGTCACAGCCTTAGGCCCGTCATTCTGAGCTTGCGAACGTGGATGTACCACGACTTCTTCAGGCGAGGTACCGGGAAGCAGAATGGCCTGGGATTTCTATGACATCGACTATCCCCGTTCTACATTGATTCCATCATATGCCAAAGTCGAAAAAAAAAAAGCACATGTCACATGTGTTTTCTTATTTGATGATGTGTCCATTTCGATGAGAAAATCTTAGCCTGAAAGCCATAAGCAAGCCCTTTGTTTACAGGAAAATGTGGTCACAGCTGGGTACTCCCAATAGGCTTCTGGCTGATGTCAGTCAAGATCACGAATTTCGGTAACGGTTATCATGGTTGGTAGCTGGAGTATCTGGAGTATAGTCCGCTACATGCCCGTTATATCCGAGGTAAATGATGCGTTGTTTTTTGTTGCTGCAGGTTTGACATTATGTTCTACTCATATCCCACTGTTGGATCTTGTTACTGACCTCCTGTCATATCACTGCCGTTGCAGCATGGAACATCCCAGTTGTACGGTATCTCAGGTCTGCCATCCAAACTGTGTGAGTTGATTGGTCGAAAGGTGGCCCACAATTATGTGCTTAGGCTGTTCCATGCATTGGACATATTTGGAAATCCTTTGGCTAATTATTTGGTCCCCACCAAAACTACTATCAAATTATTTTTGTTTGCCAATTGCTGTGGTAACTCCTTGAAAGCCTGGCAAGAAGTGCAGCCACAATTGTTGATGGTCTGAAATGATATGGGGGTTTCCTAAAATAGGGGTACCGCTAAATCATCCATTTATAGATGGATTTGCCCTCATAAATCATCCATTTTTGGGTACCCCCATTTATGGAAACCACCATATATATAATATATACATTGAATACCTTCAATAAGTAACCTTCAAGTCGATGATTCCCAAATTAACCAAGGTTTCTAGGTGGCTATTCTTCTAGGAGGAAGGGATTCCAGTGCGATCTTCCAAAGGCAAAAGAAGTTAGTCGCTTCAGCAGACGAGTTGGGTCAGCCCAGGGTGGGGGATTTTGTGGATTGATCTTGCTCAACAGTATATCTGATTATCTATAGATATTTAGTACAGGAAAATCCCTCCTTTAGTGGAGAAAAACACCTAGTTTTAGTATATATTGGATCTGTTCATATTTGGTTAAACGTTTTTTTTTGGATGAGTGGATTCATGTTCAGCCGGAGTTGGGAATTCGCCATCATGGATTAGGCCACCACAGAGCCTTTTTTTTGGGTCATTTTTTTATAATGGTGAATGGTCATAAATCCATACCCAACGGGTTTATAATCCCATTTCCTTAATATAAACACTCCCTAAATCATCCCACATTTCTGCAAATCCACTATTAATTCCCTGTTATAAGCCACAATTTCCAGGTGATGTTTAATGTTATTGGGTAGGATTGATGGCCATTTACAAGGAATATTTCATGAATCCATTTCATGATGGTGGAATGATCATCCCACATATGCATCCATCTGGGTAAATTATAACGACCTCACTGTGACCTCACTGGAATCATGGTTTATTTCAGGGAAATCATCCCCAATGGCCTTAATTCAGGTTCGTGAAATATTATGATTTACCCAGATCCATATATAATCATATAGATATGACCATGGCACATGATGAAGGTCTCCTTGTTGAGGTCACCCGGTGATGGCTTGGGAAACCCGCTAGCCATGATTCCAACGCTTGGTGCTTTTTCGTTGCTGGGAGACCCCCAATAGGCCCTTTTAGCAACCACCAAGAAGACAGAGCAGTTTATCACAATCTTGGCGTGATTTAGTTTCTTCAGCTTTGAACGGCAGATTCCGATTACACGGAAATCAAGCATGGCTGGCTGGCTGGGACTTGTCCTTTATTTTCACGTAATATATATATATGCCGATCCCTGCATGAAGAATGCTTCTATTTCCTACTTGTAACAATGCTTGATTAGTGGATACTCTCGTGGCCATTGCTAGTCGATTTCGTGATTCATCTTACGAATCGTAAGTGGGTCACATACATACGACATGGTTAGAAGTTGGGTAAGTAGGTTGTATATATATACACTCCAACTACAATTGTATATACAAACATGTATACATATATATATATAATATACATAGAAAACAATCCTGGAGTAGATTGAATATGATACTAAGAACAAAACAATCAAATGGGAATATCATATATGTAAAAAAAAAACACTATTCTATCTACTTCAGGATTATTATAGACACATGTAATTGACCTACTTGCTAAATGGAATGGCTCACCAGCAAGTTCCAATCTTGCTCTGCTGAGGAATGGTATGGTGAAATGGGTGCTAGACCTGCCATGCGTTGCTGCTGGGCTGCAACTCGTGCCACATGGTGATGGTGAAACCCGGGGGAAGCGATCAGTTTGAGCATCAAACACTTGGACTGTTGGCTTATGATCAGTTTGGACGTTAGACGTAACCTTTTCATACCTTTTATATATTGGGGATTATCATGGATTATTATTGCAAAATCCATGATGCAAACCAAACCATCTATCTCCCTAACCAACACTTCGACCCTGCGAATCATGTCTGTTTAGGGGAATTTGTTGTCTTCCAACCCCCTTTTCGAATGGCAGGGTTGATGTTAATTTGAGGGATGGAAGGAACATGGGATTCTGGAAGATCCATGAAGACATGGTCCATGTTTCAGGTTTAGGAGGTTTACCATCAATACTACTATGGAGGAAACTCCTAAAATGCTGGTGCCCAAGTCACCATGGGTTTCAATACTTGCTCGAATGACTGGGATGAGCGATTGGGATACCCCCAGGACTTAGGAAACCTCCATACCACGGACAGACAACATCATGTGAATCATGTGTTTTAAATGTTTTGAACTGTTATGTTTAATGGATAGTCAGTCATTTCCGCAGATCCCAAAATGGATTATAACTTGGGGTCATCGGATCATCGGTTACTTGCCCCATTCAGAACACCTGGGGCTAGGGGCTGGGATTCCCCTGAAAACTCGACAATCCGCAATAGAATACAGCTGTTGTTTATATTATAATAATACAGCTGTTGCTTGACCCCATAGAATCAGAATACCAACAGGGGGTATCAGAAAAGCCACTGCAATTGCCAAAATCCAAATTGTAATTCGTCCTACGCTTTGAAACAATCCCATCCCCCTAATATTAAACACCCTCCTAGAAACCCTGGTTTAGTTTTGAATCGCTTCATTGTGGGGCCCCGTGATAGGAATATTGACGATTAGGGGGTTGGGGTTATTCCCCTATTATGGGAGTGGTTTGTTGTTCCTGAACGGATCATCAATGGCACATATGATGAGCATTTTTGAGCCATATTTGTATGTCATATTCCAGATGCTACATGTAAATGTCAGGGTAAATCTTAGCTTCTCGTTTGAACACATTCAGGCATGTTGATGAAACTACAAGACTACAAAATACTAGAAAAATGACACTCTTATGATCGCTATCACTATGGTTATATCCCAACTTATGATGCTTATATATTTGAAGTCTTGCCAACTTCTGGTGGATTATGTCTCAACAAATGTCCATTTAATCCCATAGTCTTTTGTTGATTGGGATATCCCAACAAATTCCAGTTAGTTCCAATTACCCTCTGGTTATTTAACAGTTCGCCATGGAAAATTTTCCCATTTTTAAGAACGGTAAACCATCTATTTCGATTAGGGCCATCTATTTTCCATGGCAAACTGTTAGTCATAACCAGGTTGGGTAATCCCAACGATTCCCAAGTCCTGCAGGAAAATTCCCATGGTCTACTCATCCCCCAGATTCTGGCAGGATGCGCCGATCAACGCGGGGCAGAAGTCTTCAGTGCTGTGTTTCTGGGCGGATGGACTACTTGGTTTCAGTTTTGTTGTTTCGTTGCTACAAAACCATGGTATAACCATGGTGAACTAAACCCTATAAGTTGGGATACAACATCCCATACTATACTGTTATATCATGTTATATCCACTTAGTTCACCGCAACTGCACTTCCAAGTAGATGGTTTTTGAGTGGGTAAACCTTAGTCGGATAAGCTGGTCGTTCGCAAGTTGCATGGGGGATTGATGAATGTGGCAAACCCAATGCCATAAAGCCACCCAATAGATGTTCATGATTGGATATACCCCTATGAGTGGGATGATGTCTATCATGACCCCCAGTTATGTTTGGTTAATGGGATGGTTTATGTTGAGGGGGGGGCACAGAGTGGATATTATACAGCTAAGCACATAGTCATGAAACATACCAACCAACCAAACCACCAACCCACCCACACACCTACCCACCCACCAACCCACCAACCCACCAACCCACCAACCCACCAACCCACCAACCCACCAACCCACCAACCCACCAACCCACCAACCCACATAGTCAGTGAAGAACACAAAGTTATGGGCCAATACCTACTACGGAGAAGCCCACAGAGTGGGTCCGTTGATCGTTAGTACTCCAATGACTTGACTTGAGCACTACCCACATACCCCAAAAAGTATTCCGCATTCCCAAAGATATTTCCCGTGATATTTCCCATGACAAACATATGCATGTACATGTACATAAACATGTACATGAAATTGTACATACACCGGGGTGAGAGTAGATGGCCCTGCCAACTACGAAAGTGCGCGTAAAGATGGCGCCGACTTTTGGAATTTTGACACCTCAAAAGGGCGTGACACCTCATATCATCTCATTGCCCCAATTGATAGTTGGTTGTGCCATCCAACCTGAAATCAAGATGTTTGATGTTTGTTCTTGATGTTGCTCCCACGGGCTACCATGCAAAACCTTTGAAATGTCTCCAAGTTGGGGGTTGCGCCATCGCACCATCTCCTGCATTTTTGGGTTTTGGTTGGGTTTGCAGCTCTTGCCTTAAGGGAATGTAGCACAAATTCCCGCGGTGTTTTGGTGGATTTCTTGGGGATTGCGCCATCTATTCCGGTATTTTTGGGTTTGGTTTGGTTTGCAGGGGGAATGGAACATCTATTCCCGCAATGTTTTGATGGTTTTATTTTATTGTAGATGCTTCCATTTCTGCACAGCCCCTTTTGGGGGTTGCGCCATGTATTCCCAGGTTTTGGAGATTGGTTGGGTTTACTGGTGTTCACACGGGAATGGAGCATCTATTCCCGGAGTGTTTTGGTGTAGATCCTCCTCTTTCTGCATTTCCCTTCATCTCTATATATATACCCAATCCTCTTTAAAGCACCGCTTACCGTCCACTTACACATCTATTCTGACATATTTTGACCCTGGAGTTCATGGTGTGCGGGGACCCACACTCAAGAATTGGTGCGATCTATTGTGGCAGTAGGGTTATTCCCTTTTGGGGCATTGTTTGCAAGACTTTTCAAGAGCAACTGGATGGCATTGTCCCAGGTGGTTGCGCCATCTATTATACAACATTACAGTATTTGTTTTTTCCCTTCTAGACTTGACTTCAACCGGCCGAGCCCTAAGCCCTTCCCGAAAGAAGGATTTTAAATGGAGGGTTATTTTTCTGATAATTATGTCTTTTCCGTTTTATTTTTTTTGTTTTTTTTCCTGCTCCTTTGCTTTTCTGCTTTTTGCTTTTCTGCTTTTCCATGTTTTTTTGCTTTTATAGTTCTTTGAATCTTTGCTTCTCCACTTTTCTGCTTCTTTGCTTCATCGCTTCTCTGCTTCTCCACTGTGCTGCCTCTCTGCTTCTCTGCGTCTCCGCTTTTCTGCTTTTCCATGCTTTTCCATGCTTTTCTGCTTTTCCAGCTTCTCTGCTTACCTGCTTTTCTGATTTTCTGCTTTTCCCTCCTTTTTTGTTTCTCATACTGCAGATAATCCTTAAGAAACATCATGTAAATAGACCCTAAATCAACCATAAATAAACCCCAAACCAACCAAAGAAACACTAAAGCTTAGTAATCCCAAATAAACCTTACACCAGCCCTACATAGATCTTAAACCAGACCTAAATAAATCTTAAGTCTTAAACCAACGCTAAACACACCTTAAACCAATCCTGAATAGGTCCTACACCAACTCTAGATAGATCCTAAACCAAGCCCGGATAAACCCTAAGCACACGCTAAACCAGCCCCAAATAGATGCTCACACAAGCCTAAATATACCGTAAAAGATCCCTAGATATATTTAAACCAGGCCTAAATAGATCCTAAACCAACCCTCAACAAACCTTAAACCAACCCTAAATAGGTCCTAAACCAACCATAAATAGGTCTTAAACCAAGCCAAAATAAAATCTAAAACAAACCCTAAAAAGATCCTAAACTAACCCAAGAGCTAAATAAAGCCTAACCCTAAAACCAACCCTCAAAAAAACTTAAACAAACAAAACCCCTAAACTATCCCTAAAACCAACCCTAAATGAACCCTAGTTGCAAACTACCATGTCATGTCACATGAACAGTTTGAACTGAAAAATGCTGCAAATACCGTTGAAACAGCAGTTTCCAGCTCCAAAATGTTACAAATTCCACCAACATGTTGCAAATTCTATGGAAAATGAGAGGTTTCAACTCCAAAAAACATTTGTTGGAAAGACAGTTGAAATGGCAGCTTCCAGCTCCAAAATGCTGCAACTAGCAAGGAAAACGTGCAGAAAAAACGGATTCAAAAAATATCCCGAAACGGGAAAAAATAATTCCCAAAACAATTCCGGACTCATTTTAAATTAAAAATGGGGTAGATGGCGCAATTTTGTGCATTTTGCACATGTAGGGTTGCGCCGTCTTCAGGCACATTGGCTGTTTCGGGTATATTTGGGAAAGGATTTGTTTACTGTTAGATGGCGCAACCACCTCTGAAGAAGGTGTCCGGAGCTCACTTTTAACCCGGAAGAAGCATACTATATTAATATACATGGATGTCACATAGATTTCATAGATACATGTACTGTATATTATATATATAAACATATATATATATATATATGTTATAACAAACACCCCCCAATTGTTTTCCACACCAACCGGACCAGCGCGGCGCCGAGATTACATGCCAATGGCTCTGATGAGCTCCTTCACCAAAGACGCGTCGGGGCCGACGGGGCATCGGGGGCAGCGGTGGGGAACTCTGGTGCTTGGTACTGCATGGTATTCCAATGATGTTATCTAGAAATTATGAATACTCATGGGGATAGATACTCATAGGTTTTCAGTAATTATGTTGTTAAAATTTATTGATATTCAGCAGTTTGCTTCTGTTCGGCCAGAGGTGGGAACTTATAAAACGCAGGGTTCAAAAAAGTGTGAGGACCGGATCGCTAACTTCACTTGTCGAACTCAAGGAACATCCAACCAGAGAATCACCACGTTTCCCGATTTATTACCAAAAAAATATATAAAAAACAAGAAAACAGGGTTTCGAAGGAGGGGCTGGTGATTCCTTCAGGGTCCAAAAACGAAGTGCCCTTTGGTTGTCGCGTGGCGACAAGGGCATTGGGGTGATGTTACTAGGCCAGCTGTCAGGTAGTATATAATATGGATGTGGGTCAAAATGGAAGACCTAGGGGACCACAGATGTTAGTCTAGTTTAGTATTCACCATCCAATTATTGGGGTACCTAATTTTGACCCATACCCATATGGAATAAGTTTACGTACTGTAGTCGGAATTCTAAATGATTGGTGGTTCGTATCCCCATGTTTTTTTTGTTTTATTTCCTTAAATATGCCTAGTGTCACACCATTGTGCAGGTGGCTAAAGACCACACACCAGTGATCGGATGGATTAATCCTTCACAGCTATTATATATTATACGTGTATAATATATATATATATCATATATATATAGAAACCATTCACACCAAAGTTACCCACAAGATGTATGTAGGTAGATATGCCAGCAAGATTGATTCCGTGTTTATTTACAGTAATTTCTCCGGAAATGTCGTGAAAATCACTGCAGGTATACCAAGTACAAGTAGTTTTCAAACGGATACCCCTGCAAAAGTACCCGTTGTGTCACCGCAACAATGGGGTTCCAAGAAGCCTTTTTCCAAAAGGCTCCAATGCAAAACAAAAGTGCTCGTTGATTTGTTTTTTGGTTGTATAATGTTAGTGATTAGTTTTATCATGTATTATCCCTCTTACTACCACCATTTCATTGTAGGTTTGAAGAAAGAGTACCCTCACGGGTTTTGGATAATGTTGTTTCTGCGTTCCATCATATCATATACCCTCTGGTAATTTAACATAGCTATTGAACATGGCCATAGAAATAGTGGATTTACCGATTTAAAATGGTGATTTTCCATATTTTTTGTATGTTTACCAGAGGGTATCTCAGATATCTTAGCGTTTTTCGGATTTCTTTCTCAGTTAAATGATCCAAGTTGACCAGATGACCAGATGTCTAGCATGTGTGTGTGTGTGTCTGTGTGTGCACAACGTGGTGTCCCCTGCTTAGTTAAGTTGGTTTATGAGCAGCTTCACTATGGTTTATGGATGTTTATGAAGGTGTCTGCGTAGTTCTGCGTCAGACATTGATAAACCAAGCAACACAACGGGGCAACACCTTCTACCACCCCCTCAGGGCGACGGTCGCCTCAACTCTCTTGGCGTTGATTGCTTTGGGCGTGGCTTGGAAGAAAAATGGAGTGTGGACCCAACCTGTTTGTTGGTGCACTATGCGGTAAACAATGGTAGACCCATGTAAAACCAATACATAAGGTCCATGTAAAGCCAAGAATTTCCAAAGAAATTGGGGCAAGTCATGGCAAGTCCATTATTTTGCTGACCCCATTCTTTTCGGATAATATACAGTCGCAAAACTTCAGTCGCAATGATAGCCCATTTCATTAGAACATACCTGGCGTACCGTCCCGTCATGATCTGGGCGTAAAAATTGCTTCAGGGTTGACATCATTTTTTTGGTTAAAAGAAATGGGGATTGTTTGGTGAATGTTGCTGAACAAATAACATCAAATAACCAACTTCTGGATGTATCCACAAAATCACTAATCAGTAATCTCGATTTGACAATTGGATTGAATTGCGAAAGTTGATTTATCGTTTCCATATATGTTTCCATCATTTTCCATCATTTTTGGGTCCAAAAACAACCAAAAACAAAACTTGTTCCCTGTTTTCAGTGCACTTGCCATGTTTGGCGGCTCAATACCACAATTTTTTTTGGCTGGGGGTTAGGTTGATTACCAATCTTGTGGTACACCCATTTTGAGCCATAATTATACATTATCCCATAGGATCCATGTATGGTATATATGCTAACATTGGGGGTATATTGATGGGATCCATGTTACCATATATAGCATACATGGATCCTATGGGGTACATTATTGGTTGAATTGCGATGTGTGTTTCGGAGAAACCCAACAGTGAAAAGAGGTACATAGCCACGTCTGAAAAACAAATATGGGCTCGGCAATGGCTAGGCATCGGGTAGCTTTTTGACGATTGGCCGAAAATTATTCAACACCCCACCTGCCTCCCCGTGTGAGAAGACAGAGATTGATTCCAATATGAGAGCTTGAGGTGTGAAAAGGTTTGAATCATCGTAGACATTCGTAGAGGTCTGAAGTAATTATGGATCCCATAGGATCCATGTATGCTATATATGGTAACATAGGTCCCATCAATATACCCCCAATGTTAGCATATATACCAGCACCATGGATCCTATGGGGATGGAGCACAGATGTCAGTCCCATGTGCATCGCAAAGATCCCCGGCATGGTCCCCAATAACTTGACCTGTCAGTTGCTGTCGGCAATGTGCAACTCCGCGCAGCTTTATAGCGGGGATGCCCAGCGAACCTTGGGGGAATGGAAAATCCCTCATTTTAGGGGCTTTCCTAAAATGGTGGTACCCCAAAACCATGGGTTTTAATACTCAAATGATCTCAAATAGTCTAATGACTTGGATGATTTGGGGTACCCCTATTTTGGAAAGCCCCCATATCCATTCATAGATGATGTGTATGATTACAGTGTGGGGTTGCATTCCATTTCATGTCTGATTTGTCGAGGGTATCTCCAGCAAAATGATTATGGTCGCTTATATCGTCAACCCAAGAACACGGCAATTGCGTGTCATGGTATCGAGTTTGCCATACTGGTATTAAAAGATATGGATCCATTGATGAATCAAATATCCAGATTGAGAATGATATTGATCATTGATCATATTCATGTCTATTCATAGTATCCAGAATGAACCATTCAGATATCTTCAAATATTCGTCTTCATTTGTTTTCAGTGCACTTCTTACTTGTCGGGCCTTTCAATCTCATCTAAGATCCGATGAGAAACACTGAATTCTCCAGCCAACCGCCACTTGTAAGGTCGGCAACGCATCTACGGTCTTCCGGTGCGCATCTTGCACCTCACTGTTCGGGAGCCAAGGGATGTCAACCCCACAATGGTTGATTATAACCCATTATCAGATCTAATGGTATATATATAATATATAATATATATATATATATGATCATTAGATCTATTATCTTATCTGATAATGGCCATATAACCTATTATATGCAATGGTATATCATCCCATTATCCCGATTATTATCCCTGTTATGTATATATATAATCAGATATCATCGGGGATAATGGGATTAATTATTTACCATTGCATACGATCATACCGTTACAATATATCAATGTGTTAACCGAGGATAGCCAAACCACCAAACCACCAGTGTCCTTTGATCCAGGGTACCAATTTTACCCGTACTGAATCACTATGTCACTATGTTTATCTATTTGTGGGATAACCATGGATAACCTGCATAGTCAACAGAGTTTGTTCATCCAGGATTGGCATTATTTGACACCACTCACTTTGCAACATTGAGAGTCAAACTCGTATAATGTAACCATTCTCAAATGGCACTGGCAGGGTTTATGATTGGGTTTACCACATTACATGACTTGCTTGGGTGCTTGTAAGGCCTTGGCATGTCTTATGCCGGGTCGAACTCAAACGATCTACATACTTTGCTATAGGAGCATTCAAAGGTTTTTATGTTCACTATCCTGCAAAAAGGAAACCCAGTTTTTTCAACGTAAATAAATACGTACTTCTTCTCTATTTGTGGGTGAGAACCAACCATCGGTTGAGAACCAACCAGAGCCAGTTCACTGTGAATGGCCACGTCTCAGCAAGGCAATCCATGCCGGGCTACCGGGTAAAGAGTGATTGACCATCCCCAATTTCGATGCCATATGAATTCCTTCCCCGATTTTTGGGTTTCATAGTGATTCAATCCTGTTCGAAAACTGCAGATTCCGTCGAACAGTTCCATCCCATAAAGTATTGCGGTTTCGGATCCCATCAGATTCCTAGAAATGATTCGTTAACCAAATTAGCTAACAGAAATCACAACAATAAATCCGGAATTATGTGTGTGTGTGTGTGTGGGTCATTCCGCCTTCTTTGGTGGTTAAATATGGCTAAATTATGCTACAGTAACCCCAAAAAAGATAGAATCTAGTGAATTTACACTTCAATAGTGATAGATAACTGTTTTATCTATTTAGGGGCTACTATAGCATGATTTAAATCATAGTGTCATAGTTAACATAAATCACACTGATCAATCCTCTTTTTGTATTGGTTATATGGTGCTCATTTTTTCGTGGTTTGTGCCCGCTATCTGGGGGCATCACCACCCTTCGAGCACTGGCTCCAAGCCGCAGGTCTTGATCTTCACAGTGATGCAGAGCACCATGGACACCATGGCACTGATGGGTTGGGAAGCCCGGGCACCGGAGGGCACCGAAGGGCACCGGAGGGCACCGGACCGTCGGTGGTGAGTTGATGCTGGACGGGGCTGCCAGAAGTGATATCTATCTGTTTGTCTGTCTATCGATCTATCTATCTATCCATATATTCATCTATCCATCTATCAATCTATTATTCCATCTATCTATCTATTATGACCCTCCTCTGTACTACCAGTTTTTTTTCCTGGGGGTTCAGTACGCTTTTTAAAAAGCACTATTTTCCAAAAATCTAGCAGACAGTGGGTGAGGGTCCCGGGGCATGATATGGGGCCAGGAAAAAAATATCATACCAAAAAAGGCCCAGATTTTTTTTCCTGAAAGCTTCCTGACGTACAGCGACAGGAAATCAATTTCTGTCTGTTGTGATTGAGGGGGGTTTGATCTATCAGTCTGTGTATGTAAGGCATCAGGAAATCAATCATGAATGACTCTGATAATGGGTAAGTTTGTAGAATTCCTAAGGTTAGTAGCCAGGAATTTGAAGGTGGATGGATCAAATGGGAGTTTACTAGAACATATCTAAATGTCAAACCCCAGGAAAAAATGTACCATGATTAATTGAGTGGGTATGATTTTTTAAATGACTTTGCAAAAGGGGTACAACCACATATGTTCACCTTCACCAACCAAAAAAGTGACTTCAAGAGGCAAAGGCGCAGGGGTCAAAAATCAAATCCAAGGGGCTGGACCTTTTTTGACTGAATACTTGCGGATGATTTCACAGGTTGGCCCACAGGAAAAAAGTCGCGTCACCAGGCCAATCATCCACTGATAGGACATGATGGGCCGAATTCAAAAATTTTGTGTCAACGCACGCCCAAATTGCAAAACACATGTTTTTTTTGCTGAAAATACAGTTGTCCTTGCAAAAGGGTACAGACACACATGTTCAGCTTCACCAACCAAAATCAAAAAAGTGACTTGAAGAGGCCGAGGCGCAGGTGTCAAAAATAAAATCCAAGGGGCTGGACCTTTTTTTGGCCGAATTCTCGCGGATGATCTTCAAAGGCTGGCCCCACAGGGAAAAAATCGCATCACCAGGTCAACCATCCATAGATAGGAAATGCTGGGACAAATTGAAGAATTTTGTTCCAACGTGTGGCCAAATTGCAAAACAGGCGTTTTTTCCTGAAGATACATTTGTCCATGCAAAAGGGTTGCGCATTTTCCTGAATTCCTGTCCGTGGTTACCAAATTAACATAGTGACATAGACAATCTTGAACCATCTTGAGCCACGATGATGGATAATGCAGGTTATGATGTAGAATGTTTTTGGAGGCATGCAATGGCAATAATTTTAAGAAATCATGGGGCTCACCACGAATCTGCGACATGGCTGACTTGCTGGTGAATGCAGGGTTGCGCATTGCTGGTGAATGCATTTGTGAAGCCGTGGCATCCGAAAAAATGCGAGCTGACTCCCAGGGAAGTCAGGTAACAGGAATTCATTTTTTTCCGTATCAGATTGAGGGGGGGAAGATATGGCATGTTACCAACGCAAGCATCCAGGAAATATTTTTTTTACTTGGATACCAGAGGGGTAAATTTATTGGATGTTGGACGTTGGGCACCAGGAAATTAGCAAAGAAAATTCAAAAAGGTGGTTGGAAGTGAGATTTCGGCTTCAGAGGTTAGGAGCCAGGAATTTAAAGCTCTAAAACCTCTCTCAAAGGTTAGGGGTCATCATTTTAGACCGATTTTTTTCTAGGACTGTACCCCACGTTGGAGTACAGACGGGGATTATTATGCCATCTATCTATCTATCTATTATGCCATCTATCTATCTATTATCTATCGATCGATAGATCGATGGATCTATCTACCTACCTATCTATTTGTCTGTCTGTACGTTTGTTTGTCTGTCTGTCTATCGATCTATATCTATATATATATACGTATCTATCGATCGATCGATGGATCTATCTATCTATCTACCTATCTATTTGTCTATCTATTGATCTATCTATCTATCGATCGATCGATCTATCGATCTGTCCATCTGTCCATCTGTCCATCTGTCCATCTGTCCATCTGTCCATCTGTCCATCTATCCATCTAGCCATCTAGCCATCTAGCCATCTATCCATCTATCCATCTATCCATCTATCCATCCATCTGTCTGTCTGTCTGTTTGTCTGTCTCATCTATCTATCTATCTATCTACCTATCTACCTATCTAACAAAGACATACTATACTGTATAATATTGTATATATATATATTCATAACAGAGACATACTATACTGTATATTATTGTATACATATAGTCAGATACACATTTTTATGTAACTGTTATATATATATATACATACACACATCCATTTAGCTCCATTTATATAGTGAAGTGAAGTTTTCGGAGTGCTTCATATGGAAGATACACTCCATTTTTTTGCAAAACCATATGGAAGAAAATCCAAATTTACACCTCATGTTGCCGAGAAACCGGGGGGGACCTACCACTTGGGTGCCACCATACGGACCATAAATGTGGACAATCATAGGATCCATAAGAAGGTCCCCGATCCATGGGGTTATAGTGAAATTATTCCCTCGGATTTATATAACCCATTCTATGGTGAAACGATAAAAAATAACCTGTGGTATGAACATTATCACAAACCTGTTTTTTTTTCTGGTGAAGTGAAGGTTACAATCTTGGATGTGCTGGGGCCAGGTTACATCATTACCTTCATGTTCGTAGCGATGGATGTGGCGACAACCCCAGGGGACATGCTGGGACACCGTGGCGACCGTGAAATCATGGGGCAGTGCCGAAAAGTGGCCCCCCTGGGATGATGTACCCGCAATGGAGCCGTTTGCGGTGGAAGGTTTTGCGGTGGGTTTTATGGGATTTGTATGGGATGTTTATGGTTTTTTTTATGGGATTTTTATGGATTATTCATATTTCATAGAATTGGATGATGGGACAATTTACAGAAAAACCCTATATTTGATGGTAAAAACCATGGTTTCCGATTAAGATTTTCCCTTAAACCAATCCAATGAATATTCCTTCAAAGGTTCATCAGGATGTTCAAACCTTTGGGTATCCTTCCTTTATTTTTATTTTTTTTTGCTGTGTTTTTTTCTCTTTACTTAGCAGTTGGCATTGAAAAAAGCCTGTCCATTTAAAGCCGGCATGACCTGGCTCGTGGTAGGGATGATCCTGGGGTCCTGGACATTTACTGGAGCCCCTATTTGGGACCTCCATCAAAGGTGTATCATCCCAAATATCATATATGATATTTTCCATCAAAGGTGATGATATCATATTCCATCCCTATATGATATCATCATCATATTTTCCCAGCCGATGAAGATGGCTCGAAATTTGAAGGGCTCAAGCGCCCAGTTTGAGACAAGTTGAAATGGATATTGTTGGTTATATCTAGTCCATTATACTTCCATTACAGTATATCATCAGGTTTCCTATTCACATCCTTTTGGATAATGGTAAATCTGGCGATGACTGGCCTCCCGGTATGAAAGCCCAACATTTCCACTGGACGGCTGACCCCTGGCCAGTTTGATGGTGACCTTCGAATGCTCACGAGCTATAGGCTGCAACCGTGCCAGGGCGCATGATGTGAGGGCAGATGAAGCATTAAAAGTACCCTTGCTGACTGGGAGTTATACTACTTCGGTTCTTGGGGGCTGTTATAACATATTATAGTGCATAGTAGTAGGAAATCGATCAACAAACTAGAATCATGAGATGGGAAAACGAGGTATTTTGAAGGGCTCAGATGTTGGCGGGTGCTGGTTAGAAGTCATGGGGATTCCATATTTTTTTCTATTTTTGTGTGGGATCATTCCAACAAAATGTTGTTTGTAGTATTTTTTTATCATATAGTATATCATATTTTGTATTTTTTTAGATTGTGCACTATGGCAACGAAATGTGCTTCTTGTATGACATAGTGGGTGTACAACTGCGCAGTAAACACTTCCTTGGACCATCATCCCACTGATGGCTGGCCCGTGGTGATCCCATGAGTCACCGATTCGTGGGTTATCCCATGAGTGGCTTATAGATACCCTCTGGTAAACTAACGTAACAATGGAAAATCACCATTTTTTATGGGAAAATCCACTATTTCTATGGCCATTTTCAATAGCTATGTTAGTTTACCAGAGGGTAACCCCAGAAGCACCAAGCAGTCAGTAAGTAGGAAGCACCAAGTATCGTTTTTTTCTGGAAGATTCAGGAACAGAATGCGGTATACATACGCAAGAACATATCCCCCATGTATAGCTCCCTATGAAGTGGATATCCTTTGCATCTAGGGGGCTATACATGGGGGATATAAAACAAGACAAGCCAAATATAGACTATAATGCCTGTCTGGTTGGTGGTTTGGAACATGAATTTTATTTTTCCATATATTGGGAATAATCATCCCAACTGACTTTCATATTTTTCAGAGGGGTAGGTATACCACCAACCAGCTATAGATATGGTAGACCCGTAGCCACCACTGCTTATCCCTCGCCTGCAGCTTTTGCTCAGAGAAAGGTCAAGAACCAGGATTGGTGGTGCCGGGGGTGGGGCTCTCAAACGATAGCTCTATGGTTTGCAACTAGGTTAACTATGGGTTCATGGTAGATAGATCTTCCTTAAAACCTACTTTGGGGATGCAGTTGGGTAAATTCATAAATATAACTATATGTAATAACCTCCATAACTTGGGATATAACCCTACAACTATGGTTGTATAGCCCACTTAGTGGAATTGCACCCCCACATAGTTAACACCAAACCCCCACCTCCACAGTGGATTGCATTTTCCTCAAAAAGATACCTTCCGTTTTGCATTCTTTTATGCTGGATTGAAGGAAAAATCTAGCAGTCCATTGCCAAACTCTGTCCCAGACTTGGCATTCAACTCTGGCTGGTGGTTTCAACTATATTTATTCTCTATTTCTGGTTCAAATGATTGTCTGCAAGTGGAAAAGATGCGAGTTTCCAGGCTGTTGAAAGCACCGCTTTTTCATGGTTGACGTCTCCCATGTTTGCTGGCCCATTCTGTCTATTGATATTTGCAGTTGATTTTTCTGGGAACAAACCTCCAACTAGAGCTCTTCCTCTTCATGATTTTCGATGGCAGCCGCGTGTCTCTGCAGCCGGGAGCCCTGCAATCGACCACCGAGCTGCTTGAGCTATGAACGTTGGGTGGGAGGCATGGAACGTCCCGAGAAACATCTCCATGTTACAGTCAAACAACGTCGTTTTATGGCATTATGGTGCTGTTTTATGGCTTAAATATTGGTTGACCCCGAATGGCTTAAATAAACATCATGATATGAACACACATAGAACATCTCAGGAAGCCTGTAGAATGTTTGGGGATGTCCTTTCCGTAGATTGCTTGCTACCTATCATCCCTTTCAAAACTGCCCAATTCTGTATATTTGCTCAAGAGTTTCTTTTTACTTTTATATTTACTTTTATATTTACACCCCACAAAACTTAACATGGCACCTAAGAATGGTAATATCCCAATAGGCTATTTTTTGTCAGAGCGATTTTGTGAATTCCCTCAGGTACGATGGAGCAAGAGCCAATGTGCTCCACTACGATGCGACAAAGAATCGCTGCTGGGATTTAGATGAGGATCGAAGTGGGAAAGTTCATGGGGTTTTGTAATGGAAAGTTCATTGGGAATTTAATGGGGATGTGCAACCAAGAATATATGAATATATAACAATATGCAATATGAGTGTGGAGTTGAAAATGGGGAATAGGCCCAATTGATGGTCATTTAAATGGGGAAAATGGCGATTGACCATGATTGACCATCAAAGTTTTGAGGTACCCTCGTGTCAGACAAACATAGGCAAAGCCAAATCCATCATGTAGGATATGTCTTACGTAATTGTGCCCATCATTTCCAATGTTTGGAAGGGTTCAAGCAAAGGTGAGGTGGATAAAGGACATATTGCGAATGTTTAAACATCTCTGACGTTGGATTTTTTGGGTGAATATGTTCAAGAGGAAAATCGATGCCGATCAAGAAGATGAGTATGTTGATTAACTACACTGTTTGTTTGTTTGCTTAGATACCCTCTGGTAATGACTAAGAGTTTGCTATTGAAGCCATGGCCCATAGAAATAGTTGATGTAGCTATTAAAGGATTTTTTTCCAGTTCGAAAACTGTTGGTTTACCAGAAGGTACGCTATAACATACTATTGACCCCCTGGAACCTCAGGAAACCGATGTTTTCTCATGATTTCCGAGCAGTAGAGTCTCATGGCCAACTGGTCGGCGGGACCAGCCGAATTTCCGGCGATGCACCCGGCGATGAGATTCGGAACCAAGGCTATGCACTTCAACTTATTCATCCGGACTTCCAAGGCTGAAAAATACTGGTCTGGGAGTCTGCTAGATGGGTCCATGCAAATGTGAATATGTATATATATATATTATATACATGTAACATAACAAAATGGAAAATGCAGACACTTTGACTAGAAATTGAAGACTAAGTTCTACCAACTAGCTAACTAAAGCAGGTAATCACCTACAGTAGTTAGCCAAGTTAGCTCTCTATCCGACGCCATGTTCAAACCGAATTCTGGTCTTTGGAACATTTTGACAACTCCCTAGCAAACCAAGCCACTCGCAACGGCATGATACAATGTTGCAGCATGGAGCTATCTCCAATTGGACTCGACACGAATTTCCCCTGCTTCCTCAGTATGCTCACTTTTTTCCCAGTAGGTCTCTCATTTACATGTGTTGAAAACAGAAAGTGGAAAGATACAATTGACATATATTGATATATATATATATACATATGGCCATATATACATACATATGAAATATATTTATATATACATACATATACAAATAATATCAATAATCACATATATATATATATATACACATACAATTCACATATATACATGAATAACATACATAACATATATAACATACATAATATACATAATATACATAATATACATAATGTACATAATGTACATAATATACACAATATACATAATATACATATACATGTTCATATACATACACATTTACATACACATTGTTTACATATACACATACATATATATATATATACACATACATATACACATATATACATATATACATACATATACATATTATACCTAAGTACACAGTAGGCATTGTTTTCCATCGATTTACGTTTAAAAAAAAAAAACACACAACTGATTCCCAGGTTCATCAACTCCACGGCCAGGCAAACGGCTCTTGTGCCGCAAAGAAGCTTTGGAGTTCCACTTCGCCACTGGGTTTTTTGCGATGGATATCAATCCAAGTTTTATGTGGGTACACAATGCCATTGGCACCCCCGGTCATCACCATAAATAATAGGTGCTATAAACTTACCATTCCAGTCATGGGTGGTAAAAATGGCATTGTTTTACCCACATTACAGCAGATGTTGCTGACATTCCGGCTCCAAGGCCACGTTGCCTGAGAATCTGCAAGCAGCAAAGGCTGAACTTCGACTCAAGAGACCCTTGGCAGATTCGATTCGCGGCGAGGCCTTCTGTGTCAACCCCGGATTCATAAACCTCGACTATTAATTTTTGGGTGGCTACCCCCAAAAAAATGGTGAATTACTCTCAAAATTGGTACCCTCCTGTTCAACGGTTAGTAAACTGAGGGTTTATGAATCGTGGGTTCACATTTTATATACTAACACAGTAATTCTATTTCATGAAACCGCACAAAAAGTCACCTTCACAGGCAGTGCTGGGATTAGCCATACGATCCATTCGATGGAAGTCCATCATCTTTTTATCACAGAATCTTTTTTCGGAGCTTCAGCGTCAAAGAGTGGCCCCCCCGCTGAGCAAACGTTGCAAAAAGATATCAAAATTTTAAAACGAGGAAGATCAGCTCATATCACGAAAGGTAGCTCCAGAGGGGCTACCTTGAGTTTTACTTTACGAAGTAAAGGGGAGGGCGGCCAGCCCCGTTACCTGATTCTTCAGGAGATTGCTAGTCATTTTAGTACCCCCCCCCCCTCCACACCTCCCACGCACCCTAAGAGCAGACTCAAAACATTGTAATTTACAGTATTTTTGTTCTTTTCGGATCAAGAAACCACATTTTGCTACCGATTTGACGATTTTCGGCCACTACGGAACCGAGCAAAAACGCTGCAGGGGTAACACCAACACCAACAACAACAACACCAACAGCAACAGCAACAGCAACAACAACAACAACGACGACAACAACAACAACAACACCAACACACAACGCACAATGCACAACGCACAACGCACAATGCACAATGCACAACGCACAACGCACAACGCACAACGCACAACGCACAACACACAAAACACACAACACACACACAACACACACAACACACACAACACACACAACAACACACAACAACACACAACAACACACACACAACCACACACAACAACACACACACACAACAACAACACACAACAACACACCACAACACACAACGACACACAACAACACACGCAACACACAACAACGCAACAACGCAACAACAACACACAACAACACACAACAACACACAACAACACACAACAACACACAACAACACACAACAACACACAACAACACACCACAACACACAACAACACACAACAACACACAACAACACACAACAACACACAACAACACACAACAACACACAACAACACACAACAACACAAACAACACACAACAACACACCACAACACACCACAACACACACAACAACACACAACAACACACAACAACACACAACAACACACAACAACACACACAACAACACACCACAACACACCACAACACACAACAACACACAACAACACACAACAACACACAACAACACACAACAACACACAACAACACACAACAACACAACAACAACACAACAACACACAACAACAACAACAACAACAACAACAACAACAACAACAACAACAACAACAACAACAACAACAACAACAACAACAACAACAACAACAACAACATCAACAACAACAACAACACGAACACGAACACGAACAATACCAACACCAACAACACGACCAACAACACCAACACCACCAACAAACCCAACCACACCAACAACACTAACAACACTAACAACACCAGAAACACTACCACCACCAACAACACCAACAACAACAATACCAACAACACCAACAACACCAACACCACCAGCACCACCAACACCACCAACACCACAACCACCACCAACCCCAACCACATCGCCGAAGCCTTTCAGTCGCTTTTACCAGACTCCCCTTCATATTTTTGGAAAGAAAATGGCCGCGTCGCTTTTACCAGACTCCACTTTATGTATTTTTCCCTCCCCTCTCCCCTTCATTTTTTCTTCGGTTCCTTTCTTGCTTACCTACCTTTCGTGTTCCCCCTCTCAAGTTAGTTGAAAAACATATAGGATTCCACCGTACCCATCACCAGACGCTTCCTCTAATGAAAAACAGCCCAAATTCGTAGCAGCTCCGAGCCGATCCGTACTTTTTTTCACACTGGATATGGAAAGTTGTGAAGCAGTGATGTTGGCTCGTCATTCTAACTTGGAAGTTGGTTTCGGACTCATAAAGCTCAGCTACTGCACCAGAATGGATGGCAGAGATTCCGAAAATGAAACCATGTTCGAAGGGTGAGAAAGACCCAGCTTTGCAACACAGCAGGTTCCAGGGTTCCAGTGTTGTGGTTCCGGGTTTTGGGCGCCAAAAAACGATGCAGCACTCCCAGACCCAACGATCCCAACCCAAACATTTACTTCTCCTGGGAATAACTAATCTGGTTGGTGGTTCGCACATTTTTTATTTTTCCACATATTGGGAATAATAATCCCAACTGACGAACTCATATTTTTCAGAGGGGTAGGTATACCACCAACCAGCAATATGATGTTTTTCTTCAAACTCTGGTAAACTGTTCTTCCAACCAATCCAGGAAGCCCCCTAATAAATCCAAAGCAACATGGCCAGAGGGTATGTCTGAAACTAGGTGCCCCCCCAGCCATCATGGTTTATGATAAATTTACGTACAGATAGGTACAGTAATTGTTTAATTGAACCAGTCATATTATATATTTTGGGTATCCCCATTGTTTGGACAGACCACATTGGATACTGTTGCTTATATATTATATATTTAGTATACAATTTCATGATATCCGAGATTTATATAGATTGATTCCCTCAGAAAACTGTTCACCACTCCCCCAACTTGTTTGGTGCACCTCAGCAGTCCGTGGCCGTGTCTGAGGTGTCTCCTTCCAAGACTGAGAACTTCCTGGCGACAGCGAGCTGCTCATCCGACAGCCAGCGAAGCCAGCGAAGCGAGCGAAAGCGGCTGGGGAAGGCGCTGGTGGCCACAAGGCCTTTGGCAGCTGGAGATGTGGTGCCTTGGAGAAAGACATCTGGTGCACTCCGATGAAATGTGGCTGGAAATTCTCCATAAATGAAGGTGTCTAGCTGGGAAAATGATACGAACATCATAGAAAAATATGGGAAAAAACACGGAAAACACACTATAAATGGAGGTGTCTAGCTGGGAAAATCATCTATTTCTATGGGGGATGAGTTCCATTGCCATGTTTAATTACCATCATCCATCATCCTATTGCTGGTATACCCAACGTTCAACCTAAATTGGAGAGTGTTAATTGTTGGGTTTTACCGTTTTACCGTTTTACCTCATCAAACAGCATTCTTTATCAATGCGGATTTCCCTCCGGTGTCATCAAACATGGCGGGCCGCTGGGAAATCTCCGAACTAGCCGTGGAGGTGGACAAATCATCAAACTAAATGTGGGATTTTCCAACAAACCATATTTGCCTACCGGAGGGTATTATTGAGGGATTATCATATCACCCTCAATAGATTGGTATAAGGAAAGGCCTACAGGAAACAAAGGGGTTTTACACCACAAGACTTTGCTTTTCCGGGATTTTCGCAGAAAAAAAATGGGGATGAACTTTGCCCACTTATAGTTTTGTTTGTAAATCCATCCAACTACAGCAGTATGTTAAAATGTATTTTCCATAAATCCAACACTTCACCCGAACTCAAGCGACTTAGCAAAGTACCTTAGCTAAGTTAGCTATCAGACTGGTAAGTTATATCATGTTATTATATCATGTTATATCCCAGTTATCCCCAATCATATCCCTACTTGGTGGCTCATCCCACGAATCGTAAGTGGGTTATAACATGTTATAACCCCAGTTTTTTGAGTGAATTAACTCTACTTATCCCATTTATAACTGGGGTTATAACCCACTTACGAGCCGTGGGGTGATCCACCAAGTATGAAATCCTCCCAGTAATGTCTGATATGTCTGTGAAAATCCCCGAAAATCCCCAGGTGTTGGTGGACAAGCCGTTCCTTGTGGTCTCCAACCCCGACAGCCTCGAACGACGCCGGATGAAAATGGCGATGTTTTTTGGGTGGGACCTACGAACTGAGATATGAAGAAATGTGATATTATATGATATATTATTATATGATATATCTATATCGTTTGTATATGATTTAACATGATATTGACATATGTTACATGATATGATATGAGTTGATTCTATATCTTCCTATGAATTTCCGAACTTCAGTTGGATCATCATATCCTGATAACTTGATCCCTAGACTCTAGACCGCCCCATTTGATCATGGGACCATTTTGATGGGACCATCCCCCCCCGTGGGCCAAGTGGGGACGATCCAGGATGGGTCAATCGCTGGGATTGCTACTTTGAGATGATGAAGCTGGCGCAAGGTCACTTGAGTCATCTGGATGGCTGCTTTCGACCAATTTTGGCTGTAAAACAGGATTGCTCCCGATTAGGTACATGATAGATAGCCAAAGTGGAAGGGAAAATGGTGGCGTTTTACCCATGTTCGACATCGCTGTACTGGGCTGTTGATGGAGACCTTTTGGTTAATAAATGCAACGGGGACATTGGACTTAGGAACGAATCTTGGGAATCGGTTGGCACCATAGCGAAGGACTTGGGATATTTTGTGGATAACCAGCTGGGAATCGGTTTTGATCGGTTGACCCGATTTGGATGGTAAGTGCAGCTGATGATCTTCTAAAGCTTGGCTGGGAAGTGAAACTTATCAGAAGGTATGGTGCAACCAGTTATAGTAAATCAAGTTTGTTTTGTAGTGAACTCCTAATGTGTTCATGATAAGATCATTCAAATCCCATTTTGTTCACGGCTAGACCAGCACCCATGCGCAGGGGGCAAGCCTGAGCTTCTCGAAGCCTTTGAAGCAATGGTGCCTCAATGGCAGAGCCCAGGAGATTGGCCCAACAAATGGGGCAAAGCCGTGTCAATGCCACGATTAGCCTCCGATAAAAATAAGGGAATACCCTAATTTCAGACAAAGCCAAACGGATCAAAACATCTTCAAAAACTAGAAAAAAAACAACAACTTCCAAGAAATTTACCTATCAACAACAAGATTTTTTTACCTATCAACGACCTGTCTCTCCGTTCTTTCCCAGTCGCCCAGGACGATGGTGGTCCGGAGGTGGTGGCCTCGCTGTCCACGGCGGCCCTGGACACCCTGCAGTTGATGTGGCGCTCCGCCGGCAGCCAAGCGCTGTTGGTGCCCGAAGCGAAGAAGGAGAAGGACAAGTTGAAGGTCTGGGGAAACCCATTAATCATTATTATATAATCATAATCATAATCAATCAAGAATCAATCATAATCATTAGTCAATATTAATCATAGTCAATCAATGATTATATATGATAATAAATATTAAATGATGATAATGAATCAATATTGATCATTAATGGTAGTCATGATAATATATGATAGTCAATATTAATCATAATTCATCTTAGTCATGATCTATGATCATAATCATAATCATGATTAATAATCATAATATGTGATAATAATCATCAATCATCATATCAACACAATCTTACAGCTCCATGTATGGAATGTTATGGAATATGTAGCTATATACATTTAAGAAATGAAATGACCCACATGTTGGTAAATAGTCCATGCATGGAGCATATGTGCATAATTATTTTTATGATAGTGATTGGTTTGATGCTTGACGATTGATTGTTGAAGATCTTTGTCATTGGTAGAACTCATGATCATGATGATGATGATGATGATGATCATGATGATCATGATGATCATGATGATCATGATGATGATCATGATGATGATTCGGTTTATTGTAATTTGGGTAAGCCAAATACAAACTACAGCTAGCTTTACCAGTCAGAGGGGTGATCAAAAGTTTACTTTACATGGGTTTGCAATCCTTTGCATGGGTTCAGTACGGTTTAGTAATAGTACGTTATAAGTCGATGGAATAGAACTACAAGCAAACTGGGAGCATAAGGAACCGATGTCTATCACCTTTTTTTGTTCAAGACATACCAATAAAAATCAACAAATATATCAAATTAAAAACATCCATCAGGAATCATCAGATAAAACATACATGGTCCATCAAAGTCGTCCTTTCCCTTGGTTTCACCCTGTGTTCACCACATCAGGTCGCGGGGGGCTTCGCGCGCTGGCAAACCAACCAGCACGAGTTCCCAGCTCTCGCTGCGCGACCGCGACGCGCCATGTATTGGCTGGCGCCCAAAGTGGCGCATTCCTGCGATCCCAATGTGGGTTGGGAAGACCCCGCTGAAGCTACTTGGGCGATTCTGGTGGGTGGAGATTGGGAGACTTGTTGACACGGCTGAACATGTGCAATTTGTTGAATGGGCAAGTTGTATGTCAATGTATATGAAGGGTGCATTTTTGCCATTGCTCCGTTGGATTTACCGGGGCATAGTTTCACAATGGAAAATCCTGCATTTATAGATCATTTTCCCATGAACATCTCCATTGATGGGGATGTCCCCTTCAGCGCTGGATTACCGGAGGCAGCTACCTTGGTAATTTGTTTGGTGAGAGCCGCTGAGATGGTGGGATCATATGTCCAAAAATGGCCTAAGGTCATGATTTAATCTAATAGCCATTTTATTTAGTCTAATTTTAAGCAATTGTTATCATGATTTAGATAATATGATTTATCATTATTTATCTAATATTACTTAATTTGGATGGTATTGTTTGGGATATTGTGATATATAACGGGAAATATTTCGGCAACAATATACAGTTGGATGGGTCAGCAAATGGGGTTTAGCGCTTGACATGTTTAAATAGGGAAAAACATTGAAAAACTGATTATGAAAAAAAATGATTAACTGGTGGATGGAATGGGGGGTACCCTGATGGGGACTGCGGTGCTTTATGCAAAATCATGTGCCGTACCCTCGGGTAGTCAGTCACATGTCTTGCTGGAAAATTTCGTCATTTCGTCCGATGAATTGCCCAGTCACAAAATGCCCAAATTTCGTTCACGATTTAGCAGCCAGCCATGTTTGATTGCTGGAGGGAAGTATAATGACTGGCTGGCGGTTTCAAACATGAATTTTATGTTCCATTTCATATATGGGATGTCATCCTTCCCATTGACTAATATTTTTCAAGATGGTTAAAACCACAAACCAGATAACCATTCTTACTATTCTCATGGGATCACGATAAGAGAGGCTGCCAATTCTATCTTGGTGAAATCGCCAGGTTCCGTTAAATCCTGTTCTGGTGAAATTCCACTGTCCTGATTAAAATTGTAAATCCCACTTCTTCGGTTTCTATTTCTTTCCAAGTTCTTCCACCGCGAAAAGTCCAAAACTGGTTGGTGGTTTGGAACATGAATTTTATATAATGTTATGACTTTCCATTCAGTTGGGAATAATCATCCCAACTGACTTTCATATTTTTTATTTTTCAGAGTGGTTGAAACCACCAACCAGAAAATCATGGTAAAATCCCATGGGTTTCTCTTCACTGCCGAAGAGACCATGCCGCCCTAAAGGACGGCATGGTGGAGCTGCGTGCGCTGCGTGACATTGCGCCACAGGAGGCTCGAAAATCCACGGACAAAATGGAGGTTGTAATGGGAAAAATAATGGGACAATGCGGTGGGAAGAACTATCATAAAACTACTTTAAATCTACTTTAAATGGAGGTTTCTAGCTAGAACATCATTTATATAATATATATATTATATATTATATATATTATACATATTATATATACATATTATATATATATTGTTTTTCTTTCTCCAGCAAGCCGCATTTACTGGAGGTTAGCCTTGAAAAGTTGATTGTAGTACCACATTGACAGCTTGATGGCAAAGTTTTGGCCCCGGAAAAAGCCAATAATAATGGGATTGTCTGGGGATTATGAAAAGATGCATTGTTCAACGACCCATCCTCTCAGTCACCGGACTATGTGGGTGTGTCTGAGAATGGGGTATACTCCCTTTGGCAAATCATTAATAGAGATACAAGGATATGGTCATAATATGTCATAATCACCAGCAAAAATAGGAATGATAAATGGTAACTACCTTACATGGTTCATTCAATAATTCGGAAATGACATCAACAAGACGGGGGTGATAATACTAGGGATGCATGGGGATGTATTGGGGATATCA
Organism: Cladocopium goreaui; assembly: GCA_947184155.2. Classification (NCBI taxonomy): domain Eukaryota; class Dinophyceae; order Suessiales; family Symbiodiniaceae; genus Cladocopium; species Cladocopium goreaui. The sequence continues at coordinate 58,919 of CAMXCT020002291.1, read as the reverse complement.
TGGGATATATATATATATAGATATATAACCAGCATCAATCAAGATCGATTAAGATGGTTGATAATGGTTGATAACCATAGATGGGGATATTTCCGGGGGATCCACTTGTGGTTCACCAACACTTTGATGACTCAAATGGGAGTGTTCGCATGGCAATCCAATGCGGAGACGATGGGGATGTCGGGAGACGATGGGGATAGAATGAGGATGGCCCATCGCTGACGCGAAAGTTGGGGTGGTCTATTTTTTTCGGCTCACAACATGAAATAAAGTGATACTCTAGATGACACTTAGGTGGCTAAGTCTCAAATTGCTGTGCAAACCTTTTTGCGAATGGATAGAAGTCGGAAAGGGTAATTACTCCTGGAGTAATTGCGGGTGCTAAAAGCATCAACCGTTGTGAACATGGGATGTGACAATTGGTTCTCAATCAACGAAAAAAAGGTGTTGAACCGAGTTGAACCTGGTAGAAACTTGATATGAGTTGGTAGAGATTACTTCCTATAATCAAACTTGGCAATGAACAACTCTGAACAACTCCCCATAATATGTACCCTCTGGTAAACATACCAAAAACTATGGAAAATCACCATGTTCAATGGGTAAATCCACTATTTCTATGGTCATTTTCCATGTCGCTTTTTGTATGTTTACCATGGCAGAGGGTATCCAGTCAGGTCGATGATTCTCCCAGGTCGATCCATAGCGAATTCTATGCAGAATAAGAAGGAATCCCATTATGGGAATTTCATGGGAGGGATGACAACCTATATACATAAATATATATGTGTATATATATATATACGTGATACACGTATATACACCATGTATACACCATGTGTTGACCATGGCACATATCGACCGTTTCAGACCGCAAGAGCGCAGGTGCTGGGGGTGAATTACATGGATGCAGACTTCCTTCTCCTATCCCGTCCCGCGCATGGAGGGGATGCTCTGAACTTGTTGGGCGGCTGAACAGCCACAAGGGTTCCAACAGCTTCCATTCAAAATGGTGGTAAGTATGGAAATCTCGTGGGAAGATGGGAATATGCGGCTACAATAGTGATAGACCACGTCGTACTCGTAGGACTTTTGAAGAGTCTGAGGGGCCCTCTTGTTGGTGGTTTGGATCACGATACAAACAATAAAGATGAACATAGATGAACATGTTGCATTTGCAATTGTTAATCTATATTTTAGCTAGAGAGGAAAGTCAACTATGATTTTGAATATGACAACTGACATATCCTTTCCAATTTTGAGGCCGCTGGGTTTTGATTACCTGCACGCTAGTGCCCCCCCGTTGTGAAATGTTTGTGGTTCATGTTAACCCCATGAACTAGTTCGATATATCTACCCTGTATCATGTATCCTAGTTATGTAAACCTTCTCAGCGAACAAAATTCACATATATAAATCACAGTGTAGCGGATAAATACCATGAAACAACCATGACATAGTCATGACATAGTCATTACATAGCCATTGAATGACCATCAAATGACCATTAAATAAGCATCAAATCCCAGCTCTGGCTCGAGGCAAGGTGCGACAAGAGCGTCTGCTGGCGGAGAGGAAGTTTCACTGCGTTCCCTGGAGAGGGACCCAGGGACCAATCCTATGGATGGAGCTCCCCCACCAGCAAAAGGATGGTTGAAACATGTTGAAACATGTTGAAACCCTATCTGGTTGGTGACTGGAACCATGGAAATTTTGAATGACGAACTCCAGAAACAGTTGGGAATGGAAAATCATCCCAACTGACGAACTCATCCCAACTGACGAACTCATATTTTTCAGAGGGGTTGAAACCACCAGCCAGCTATAAATAGTTGGATAAACCACCCATCAGCTGATTGGGATTTCACAACCATCAGTATGTCATGGAAATCCGCTTCAAAAAAGTGCTGGAAGTTTGCCTGACAATCAAATTCGCCTCAATAGCCCAAATAAACCAAATTGGGGATTGTCCATAGTTTTTGGGGTGGATTTCCAACTGAATGGTTGGGAAAATCGATGCAGGCAAGACGGGCAACACGCCACGTGGTAAGTGCTTGCTTCCATAGCAAGCCTCATCAATCATGGTTTTTCCATTGGGAAGTGGGTTTTACTCAGCATGAAAGCATGGTTGGTTGGGTAGGTGTTTTGATGTTTGGTGGATATTGGTGGTTTGGTGATATGTGACTATGGTTGTTAATTATCAGCGATAAGCGGCAGATATGATCCATTGTTCATCCGTTTATGTTTTATCCAATAGTTTAGGAAGTTTAGGTGAAGATAAGAATGATATGTTGAGAAAAAGCATGGTCAATCCATGTATGTTTCACTATTTGTCGTTATGTCTTATATTTATTTTATACCCTCTGGTAAACTAACGTAACTATGGAAAATCACCATTTTCAATGGGTAAATCCACTATAAATGGGTCATTTCCCATGGCTATGTTAAATTACCAGAGGGTATATAGTTTTGGAGAATCATCATGTTGAATACATAAATCATCGAAGTCAATGGGCCATGGCAACGTAGGCCACTTCCCTACGTTGCTGGCCTTCCAAAGCGCCTTCTATTAGTGGTTCTTGGGGATGCAACGAATTGCACGGATCTATAGTGAAATTGATTAATATGGAATTAACTATGTTATATCATATATCATGTTATATCTATGTCTATTATATATATATATATCATGTTATATCTATTATACATATTCATGTTATATCATGTTATATTGAAAGTGATCTATTCATAGATCATGTTATATCTATCTAGGCGTTTTTTTGGATGATTCTTATCCTCAGTTATCATATTCCACATAGAAGATCCTCAGTCAGATTCATGGGTCATGTATAATAATGTATATAGGGGCTTATAAGACCACTTCTTGAAGCGATTCGGCGATTCCTGAAGTCAGCCAGTGTCAGCCTTTGAGGTCTGTGATCGCTGCCTCGAAAAATCTCTGGATGAAATCCCTGTAGCACCTTGGAAGATGATACGGAAACTGTGTCTGAAGAGCCGTGAAACCGTTCTGAAGAATGTTGTTTGTTTCTGGTGATTTGTTTGAGTTTAATCATCAGAGTCAGTGTTGAGTTGCTGTGTTTTAATGATTTTTATAAACTTTGCTTGATGGAGAAGATCATATAGGTGTGTCTGAAAACTAGGGTACACTACAATTTATGGCTATCTAAAATAGGAAAAATGTAAAACATGGTGAGTAGCCATGCAGAATTCATTGCGGATCAACCCCAGCATGGCGTTCCCATTATCATGGTCCCATGTTTGTGAGATGTTGTTTTTTTCTTTTTTTAAATGCATATTATATTCAATCTGATTTCAGGATGATTATATATACACATAGATATGTGTACTATATATATATAATGTGTAACATATTAAGTGTTGCTGTACATATTTTATATAGACACATATTATGTATAGTATGTATATATATATATGATATGTAGATTGTATACGTTATATTATTTTCTATTTCAGATTAATATTTATCAGTTATGTTGTATCACATTAGGTATATTCCCATTCCATAGCGCCAGGGTCACTGGCTCAGGTCGTCGACCCGGCCATCCCATCGGCTTCGCCGTCGCCAAGGGATTTCAAGTGAATTTTGGCAGCACTTTGGGCAATATGGGGCGCAAACTCAATACCATAAACTGCCATAAACCAAAACCTTTTGGTTTGTTGGAGAAAGGAGGATACCAAAAAATGGTTCGTTGAAGGTAAAACAGGACGATCAACAGCGTGTACGTTTGGAATCCCTATTTTAGACTTCGGACAAAGCCATTTGTAGGATGTTAAAACATGTTAAAACCATACACCCAAAAGCCACGTTGTTCCCTTCACTACACCAGCTACCAAGGTGTGGGTTTTAAAGATGACCTCTGGTAATTTTGCGCCCAGACACCTCGTTTCACCCAACATCACCGTTAGGTTTGAAATGTCAGGGTTTCAGCATAGGGTTCTAGGGTTTGGGTGTTTAATGCTTAGGGCTTAGGATCTTCCTTGATTTTTGTTCATAGTCTTTATGGTTTAGGCTGTAGGGTTTAGGATTTAGGGTTTTGCGGCTTTGGGATGTTAGGGTTCAGGATGACTTGTGCAATGATGCACATACTTGAGCTTTTCAGGAATTGCCAGAATGACCTATGATTTATAGAGTATTGAGAGTGCTTCGGGCAAGACGGGTGTTTGGCCGAGTTATTTTACATTATTTAAATAGCTATGAAAAATGGTCGATTCTGCAGAGGCAAAAAAATATGTTTGTTGTGATGTTTGAGATTGTTTCAGTGTTCGGTCATGGGTGTTGGTAGAAAATCCCTTGCGCCCAGGTGGATCGTCGGCAACGTTTCTGCCCTTTCTACGGTCTTTGCAAGATCATTTGCGAGCGGGAAAGATCGAGGATGGGCTCCGCTTGGCGCGTTTTCTTGCTGGAGAACTCCCTTGTTAAAAACTGAATTACCCTCTGGTAATTTAACATAACTATGGAAAATCACCATGTTTAATGGGAAAATCCACTATAAATGGCAATTTTCAATAGCTATGTTAAATTACCAGAGGGTACGTGTAAGGCCAACAAAAATCGGGTTTACAACATGATTTTCCTATTGGAAATCGCTTTTGTTTGGTGTCAAGGATCGATATCTTGGTTTTTAAGGGTGTACCCTGGGTAAACCGACTAGTGAATGGTTGGTGAATGGATGATTGTATTTACATGTATTTACAAGTTTGAAAAATTGATAGAATATCAATAATTATCCTGCTTCTCAATATTTTTTGGATATTCAGAGATTAGTTTTTTTTTGCAGGGCAGCCATGTATGATGAAGCCAGCGGTGTATGTATATATATAATATATATATATATTATTCAGAGTACAGAGTGCCGTGCCCTTTGGTAGTCCGGCACGGATGGATGTTCAAAAGGCAGAACATCTGTAAATGGTGCACGTGAAAAATTTCCGGCTAGATTTCTAGAAGATATATACATATAATCATATATATATATATATGCTCAGCCCCCCCCCCAACGACCCCCCTCAACCCGCCATCTGCTTCACTATGCTTGACTTGTGTCTGCACAGAACCACGTTGAAGTCACCAACGAGTCGACCCTGCCGCAGCAGCATCACTTTTGCTAAGCTGAGGTCTTATGCTGCTGTGAAAACTGCCTCTACGCACCAATCGCTAATAGGAAAATGTTTGCGCTTGAGACTTTCCTACTAACATTTTTTTTAAATTTTGAAAGACTAGTATATTTTACATTGCATTTGTTTACGGGAATTTCTATCCTCCAATCAGACGATTGGTGCGATCGGATGGTGGAGGAGTCCTGGAGCCACTCTTACACCCAAAACTGCCATAATCTATGGCACCACCTCCGTGAATGGCTGAGTTGAAGCTGGACAGATGCATGAATGACAGACAGGTCAAGGCAGTAGTTTGGATTTGAAACAGTTCAGTTACGGATTGGCAGATGCATGAGTGACAGACAGTGTTTGCATTTAAGAAATATTGGAGAAATTATGAGTTTTCATATTCTTATAATCTTCTGGGGTCACTCCATGAAACAATTTAAAAAAAAACGAAGAAGCAAATGCGATGATCCAGGAAGCAGTTTGGAATTGAAATGGCTGAGTTGAAGCTGGACAGATGCATGAATGACAGACAGGTCAAGGCAGTAGTTTGGATTTGAAACAGTTCAGTTACGGATTGGCAGATGCATGAGTGATAGACAGTGTTTGCATTTAAGAAATATTGGAGAAATTATGAGTTTTCATATTCTTATAATCTTCTGGGGTCACTCCATGAAAAAACCAAAAAAACCTTGAGAAAACAAAAAAAACAAAAAAAACAATATTTTCAGACTCTTCTGGGGTCACTCCATGAAAAAACCAAAAAAACCTTGAGAAAACCAAAAAAAACAAAAAAAAACAATATTTAGCGATTCTTTGGGGGGGGGGCCCTCGAGATAGTTTCTAAATATTGTTTTTTTTGTTTTTGTTTTTTTTGGTTTTCTCAAGGTTTTTTTGGTTTTTTCATGGAGTGACCCCAGAAGAGTCTGAAAATATTGGTTTTTTTGGTGTTTTTAGTTTTTTTGGTTTTCTCAAGGTTTTTTTTGTTTTTTCATGGAGTGACCCCAGAAGAGTCTGAAAATATTGGTTTTTTTGTTTTTTTTGGTTTTTTTGGTTTTCTCAAGGTTTTTTTGGTTTTTTTCATGGAGTGACCCCAGAAGAGTCTGAAAACATTGTTTTTTTTTTGTTTTTTTTTGGTTTTTTTGGTTTTCTCAAGGTTTTTTTGTTTTTTTTCATGGAGTGACCCCAGAGGAGTCGGAAAATATTGTTTTTTTTTTGTTTTTTTTTGTTTTTTTTTGTTTTCCCGATGTTTTTTTGATTTTGGGTCGGCGGTCAATTGTGTTTCTATGGGGCCTTCCCCAAAGTGCCTTAAGATATTGTATTGTTATGACTATATACGAAGAAGACAAAAATGGAATACTAAAAATACGCACTTTATGCTGTAAATAACAATACAAATGACACATTGGGGGGTCGTAGGGGGGGGTGACCATATATATATATACATGGGTACAATTCCACACACGTGTGTATATATATATATATATCATATGTTACGTTCAGATCTATGCAAGTATAGCGCAGATACCCAATCCCTACATATGTTTGTAATTTGAAAGCTGTTGATTTTAGCCATGTCCCCAAACATGGTTCATTAATCTTCCCATCAACATAGGTGTAATCTCCCTGGTGTCAAAAGCCTGTTAGAATAGTCCGAAAATGAGTTTTAAAGGGAAAATTGTTCACCATATTTCAGGCCAAAAAACATGACAAAACATGACAAAACCATACAAAACCATACAAAACCAAGGGATTCCCCTACAAAAACTCTCGCGCAGAGGCTTGCCTTGCAGCGTTAAAGATTCTCCAACTGGATGCATCTTCAGGCGACTCTGAATGCGGATTGAAACCTTTAGATCCTTATGGATTAATGGGATTTTAATGGATTGAATGAGATTTGAAGAGGGTTTAGTGGGACTTGGGATGAACTTCTTGGGATATCATGATGATATTTTTTGGTGTAATAGAGTTATGGAAAACATAAAAACGGGATGATTTACCATATTCAATATTCAACATGTTGACGCATGGTGATACAATGTGGATATAATGGAACCAACTAACCAACAATATCTGACTATAAGGGGTTTGGTCCGAAAATGGGGGACCCCAAAATTCGCAGGACGCACGTGGAGATGGATAGGGATCAATGGTGATTTTCATGGCAATTTAACATATTTAACCATCAAACATGCGGATATGATGGGATATACACCTCTAAATACCCTCTGGTAAACTAACATAACTATGGAAAATCACCATTTTCAATGGGAAAACTCACTATAAATGCCCATGTTCAATAGTTATGTTAGTTTACCAGAGGGCACATGTAAATACAATATTTGCTTGGACGAAAACCCCTGTAAAACCAGCTATGTGGGGTTCACCAGTTCACCAGGGCACTGGCGTCTTGACCCATTTTTTTCCATGTGGCTATGGCTCCTTCAATGGCTCCAATATGGGAAAATCAAAAAAAAACATGGAAAATCATGGAAAATCATCCAAGACTCAAGACCTATTTTCCAGTTTTTGCAGATGAAGACAAGCTATTCCGGTATGTCCAGAATCAACCAATTCCGGAGATCAAGACACAAACACCCATTTTAGAAACTCTGGTGGTATGTAATTTAATATGTATTGGCTCAGAAGTATGGGATGTGTATTGGTATGGCTCCAATTTTCCTCAAGTTTGTTCGTAATTCGTAGAAACCAGATGAACTGCTCTTTTTGCTGAGTGGAACAAACTAGTAAAAAACCATCCCCGATGTATTGGCTGCATTTCTTGGGCATCTCTTGAGGTGACGATCTCATTCAGCTCGCTGAAGCGTTGGGCCGGGAGCTACAAGGTGCGAGATCAATAGTTGGAGGTCTAAACCTATGACCAGGAATGGCTGAAAATGAGTGTTTATTTCAATGGATTGGAGTAAGGGAAAATTTACAGGAAAGCCCCATATTTAATGGGAAAATCTATGGTTTCCTGTAAATTTTCCCTTAAACCAATCCATTGATTATTAATTTTTCCCGTTATTTAGTGCAACGATTTTTTTCCGCGTTCCCTGTAATCCAACATGACGTCACCAGAATGATGTCAGTGGGTTAACTGGATGGGGAGCTTGGTAACCAATCTTTTGCGAAAAACATTGGTTTAGTTTGGAAAAACTATAATACTATGGTTTATAAGTCCAATAACATCCAATAACTATGGTTTATAGGTGATATAATGTGATATATCTATAATTAATGGGATTATAATCTGGTTGGTGGTTTCAAACATTTTATTTATTTTCCATGTCATATATGGGATGTCATCCTTCCCAACTGACTTTCATATTTTTCAAGATGGTTAAAACATGTTAAAACCACCAACCAGATTTTTTTTTTCTGCTAACCAGCTGAAGATTTATGGTTGGGTTCTCTGAGATTCGCTTATGCCATGCATATGCATATTTGAATACATGGCTATGTTTCAAAATCCTAAGCCTGCAGTTCACAGCAAAATGGCCCCAGTTTCAGGTTGGTGTTTTCTTACAATTCAGTTAGGAAGGTGGCAATGTGAAAAGCATCCGTATTTTCTTCCCATTAACCACCCTTCGAAGGTAATGAGAAACTGTGTTTATATTTCCATATATGTCCAAACTCTACAAAACTGTAGTTTTCATTTGTGGTGACATAGTTTGTTTATTATACATGTACTGGGTACTGTTTTTCGCAGGGTGTGTATAAAAACCTTCAAACCATTTCAAACCCATACATCATGCCCGGATGCACCGTAAATTACCGTAATGAGTTTCTTGGTTGGGTTCAAATCCTGTTGGTTTCCGCAACGTTTCCGCGTTCCTGACAGGCGATGCATCCAGCGACGCATTCAATTCCTTGGATTGAAAAAAACGGGCCGCCGGGGACGGCTGGGAGCGCCATTCTCCACCATTGCAGAAGTGCCGAGACCAAAGAGCCTTCAACTAGGAAAAGGGGATTGTCTGAACATAGGGTACCCCATTCCATCCATTGGTTCATCAATGTTAATCATCATTGTCCCAACATAAAAATTGCTATTTGGGGATATATACTCCATTTTTAGACAACTGGGATATGAAGTGAATAAGTGAAGTGATACTACAAGAATGGTGTTCCATTGAGTCTGGTCCTTGATGCGGCATGATGAACTAACACGCGCTGGGTATGATCACCCACTTCCACGGTGTTCCCAATCCCGAACAAATGTGGTCTGAAAATAGCGTTCATCCTCAAAATGTCATGGTTTTCGCATCATTTCCCCATTAAAATCGCCAGAAATCCGGATATCCACCCACCATTTTTGGGGCAAACCCAACTTCAGTTAAGCTACGACGTCAGTGAATCATTTGATTTTCCATCCGGTAATCAAACATAGCAATAGAACATGTCCTATAAATGGAGTTGTTAAGGGAAAAACATCTATAAGTGGTGACTTTTCCATTGCCAAGTTTGATTACCGGAGAGTATATCATCTTATCTCCTTATATATTTGATATTGTTGAACCGCCATTCTTGGAGCATCATTCGCCACCAATTGAAGCCTTGGAGTCTTAGAGTGTCTTTTCAGTATCTATATCCCAGATATTATATGATGCAGCATAATTTGTAATTCTTCACTGGCAAATCCATTCTTCAATATTCCGTCTGACTAGCAGAAAAAAAAACATGAAATCAATATTTATCATTCAAAATACATATTCCAACTAGAACAACTTAATGAATCCATGCTTTGAATCACGTAAAAAAGAACATGACAAGCCGAACACTCCACGAAATCTTACTAATTCATTTCAAACAAATCGGATGGGTCTAATAATTACTCTTGAGACTCGGGAAAATCTACAAAAACCCATCATAACCCATCAGTGGATCCATTGTTCACGGCCAAAAAACACGGGTTTTTCCGGTGGATTTTGCCCAGAAGCCAGGTTCTGGTGCCGCTATGCCGTGGTCCGGGAACTGCCGCCTGGCGAAGATCTGCCATTTTTTCGGAAACAAATCGGGATGTAAGCAACAAACATGGAGATTGAATGGTGATTGATGGGATTTTGTGGGATTTAATGGTGATTGAATGGGATTTAGTGGGATTGAATGGAGATTGAATGGTGATTGAATGGGATTTAGTGGGATTTAATGGTGATTGAATGGGATTTAGTGGGATTTAATGGTGATTGAATGGTGATTGAATGGGATTTAGTGGGATTTAATGGTGATTGAATGGTGATTGAATGGTGATTGAATGGGATTTAGTGGGATTTAATGGTGATTGAATGGGATTTAGTGGGATTTCATGGTGATTGAAATGGATTTAGATGGATTTAGTGGGATTTAATGATGATTGAATGGGCTTTAGATGGATTTAGTGGGATTTAATAGTGATTGAATGTGATTTAGTGGGATTTAATGGTGATTTAATAGTGATTGAATGTGATTTAGATGGATTTAGTGGGATTTAATAGTGATTGAATGTGATTTAGTGGGATTTAATGGTGATTGAATGTGATTTAGATGGATTTAGTGGTGATTGAATGGGATTTAGATGGATTTAGTGGGATTTAATGGTGATTGAATGGGATTTAGATGGATTTAGTGGGATTTAATGGTGATTGAATGGCGATTGAATGGGATTTTATGTTGATTTAACAAGATTTGACATGATTTAGCCAACAAACACGGTGATAAAGTGGGCTAAACTTTTTGGAACAATGAAGTCTTTCTTCGACTGCGCCGGCTGCGCCGACTAAACTTGCGAGTGCCGTTCGTTCGAAAGGGCGGTAAACATGGTAATCCATTGCGAATATTTGGAGATAATTCGGATATTGGATAATGCAATGATTGTAATGGGGATATGATGGGGTGAACCGGGAATGATATATATATATGATATTATTTGGGAAATGTGTGGTGACCTCAAGTAATTTACACAGCTATGTGGAGTTTGGAAAAAATGCTGTATATACTTCGAGTGATCCCCCCTGAGCCTGACAAATTATTCTGACATAGTTTCTGACATATGATCTGGATAAGGTATATTTATATCCCCTCAAGTACTTAGGGTCTGGAATGGGTAGACCTCCAGGACTCCTGTAGCTATATAGGGTCTTTTTTACTGTCAGACTCAAAGTAGACCCTTCTGATTATGTGTATTCCAGACCCTGTGTTGCCCCTGTTAACACGGTTTATGTTCCCGAAACGGAAGCCTAAAATGTCTAAAGATTGTTTCCCGAAATGGAAGCCTAAAATGTCTAAAAAATGGTTCCTTGCCGCTTCCGTTGACTGAAAGGTTTTGCAGGTGTGGAAGAGTGTAGACATGTATAGACCGACCCTAAAAGTGATATGTAACATGATCCCATTCAAGACGCCATGCTAGACCAGCATGATATGGCAGCCATGAATTTATGTTCATCTAAGCATTTCAGAGTTGACCTTGCCGTCCACTAATAGTCAAATAAGAAGATTACATGAAACCCGCAGGTAACTCAGCAGCTCCTAAAAAGACTTGGGTTTTAGGCTCTGAAATGTAAAATCCAAGGACCCTGCCAAGTAGCTGAGAGTGTGTGTATGTGTATTTATATATATATGTGTTTATTCATTCTGACATTCTATCTGGTCAAAGGAAATTTAGTTAGAAAACTTCCGAGTTACGGACAATTGTCATGGTTAGCATTCCCAGCATCATGTCAACCACATCATCATGTCAACCAACCAGCATCAAGTATATTGGGAAGTGTATAACAGTTCGAGAACTTGTGAGTTCACTGGTGAGAGCGTCGTGCGCGAAACCCTGTGTTTTTTTTCGGGTATTGTGGCTCCTGGAGACGCCGAAGCAGGTTCTCTGTTTCCCCAGGTTCGGGGCTCGATCTGGGAAAGTTGTCGGCAAAAAGCGCACAGGATTTTAGTGATAGCTCGGTTTCCACTTCAACATGTTAAAAAAACTCAGGTGCGCGGGCGCGAAGCACTTTTGGAAGATGAGGTCGGCAAAATGTGAATGAGACTGTAGCGAGAGCTCGATTTGCACCTCAGAATTGCCACAAAACTGAGGGGACCGGAGCACTTTTGAGAGATGAAGTTGGCAAAGTGCGCACGAGACTCTAGCGAGAGCACGATTTACATGTCATCATCATCATCATCATCCTCATCATCATCATCATCATCCTCATCATCATCATCATCATCGTCATCATCGTCATCATCGCCATCGCCATCGTCATCGCCATCGTCACCATCATCGTCATCGTCATCATCATCATCATCATCATCACCACCATCATCATCATCATCTCCACACCTTTCTCAACCACGTCTTTCTCAACCACGTCTTTCTTTCGTTGCAATCTTCATCTCATCGCTTTCCATCTCAAAAGCAGTTCCTATAAGATCTATAAGCAAACCTTTTCCTATAGTCATTTCCTTTTATTAAAACTTCTGCCTCGGCGCGTGCCGGGCACTACTGGCATTCTATTTGGCATTCTTTCTGGCATATACTCTGACATGCCTTCTGGCGTTCGATCTGGCATCATTCTATCTGGCATCATTTCTGGCGCCTATTCTGACATTCTACCTGGCACCCTCAGTGCCACTGAGCGAGAGCCAGTTGAGCTCTGGTGCTCGCGATTGCGGAGTGCCCACTGAGCTCCGGCGCTCGCCGTTGAGGTCCGGCAGTGCCCACTGAGATCTGGAGCTCACAGTTGGCGCGGAGGCAGGCAAGAGGCAGAGGCGGGCAAGAGAAGAGGGCAGGCTAGCTCTGATAAAGTCTAGAGACCCTCACCTGGCAGGTGTGGAAAAAGGGCATCGGATGGACCCGCGAGCGGCTGGCAATTTTTAAGGGGCTTTGACGAACCAAAAAGCCAACAACCATGCACTGTAATGTTCATGAACAGCTAACAACAACCCATACGTTTTGGGGGAGGGCAAGTACACCTCTCATATCATGTGCATACACACACATATATATATATATATGTATAGAGAGAGAGAGAGAGAAAAAAAAAATGTATATTTTAGATATGGATACTGGATATGGAATGGTAATGCATGGTATGGATATATTGTCTGTTTAGTATCCCTAAAAAATCACTCCATCCCTAGCATTGTTTTTCAGCCGCGCGAAATTTTCGCGAGGCCTATGAGATGCTTCATCTGTCGCCGGGAGGGCGCAGCACACCTTGAGGAGCTGTCCGGTGCACCCAGGATAGATACGCAGTTGGGGCGGAAAAAATATTGGTTGGTTACAATCCATGTGCATTGGGCAATTAAAATCCATGGCTAATGCATGTATAACCAACTATTTTTTAATGGTAAAATCCATGTATAACCCATGTGTTGGGCAATGATTTATATAGTTAGTTTTAGTTATATACTGTAGTTGGGCTAATATATTGGGTAGACTCCATGTATAACCCTAACGCCTGGTACAAATTGTTTTTGAATATATATATATATACTATATATATATATGTGAAATTATATATCATAGATGGTTATGAATCAGTTGATTGTTATATAGATGTTATATAGTGATTTGGGGCAAAATTAGGTAACCCCATAAGTTTGTATATGGTATCCCTATGATTACGGTTGATCCACTTGTGAGTGGGTTTATAATTTATATTCCACCAAGTAGGATCAATCACCACATAATAGAGACACATATTTAAAAATCACAATATAGCAGCAAATCGGAGTTGTGACAGAATGGGAATATCATCAACAGAAATGAGGATTGCATCAACCAAGGTGAGTACAAAGAGAAATGGAGAATCAAACAAGAAAAATGCCTGTTTGTGCCAGTTTGTGCCAGCAAAAAATATGTTGACAAACAGGGATGGGGAATTCAATCAACACAAAATGCAAGCACTGGTGTGTATATATATATATATAGTTGGGCATTCGGTAGAAACATTGGAGTATATCAATTGCTATTGCGGCTAATTGTAAATGAATACATGCAGTCATCAAACATTTTGGACACGACCATAAACGCAGCAAATAGTTGAATGAAAAATGCCAAACAACTACAGGTCAAGTCAACAAAACATAGCAAAACTGGTGAGGCGATCCGACTGGTATGAAATCAAACCAAAACTGAGTTCTACGACAGAAAAAAAACATGAAGAGTGCTGGCATGGCTGATGTTTGGACACCCATCTGAAAACAGTTTGCCCGGTTTTCCATTTTTTTCCCAACGAGAATTGGCCCCATCCTGAGTAGAGAGTTGACGAAGCCATCTGTCAACTACTCATTTGAGTCTTGCAAACTCCCGACTGCTGTTGTGAACACCAGTTTGTTGACTATTTACAATACAAAACCATATAATTATCCATGTGGCTCATGTTAGTTGTTGGCTATGCAAGGTTTGGAATTGGTTCCATTCATGTTACTGGAAATCATTTCGCCAAATTTATATGATCCAAATTGAACTATATAAAAAAATACACATGGAAATCCCAGAAAAAAATCCATTAAAGTTCCCATTAAAGTTCCCTAATCCCTATCCGGTTAGAGGGAAACGTAGGGCTGGGAAATCCCCTCTCTGGTTTTGTTGGTTTGGGAGATGTTGGGAGAATCATCGAACTATTGCTGGTGGGATTTTCATCAGCCATGGCAATGATGACACCAGAGGGTGTTTCTAATATTGATATAATGTTGGTGGTGACTGGAACCATGGAATTTTCCTGGTTAATCTATGGTTAATCTATGGTTAATAATGGTTAATAATGGTTAATCATTGGAATAACAATATATCTGGTTGGTGGTTTGGAACCATGGAATTTTATGACTTTCCAGAAACAGTTGGGAATTTCATAATCCTAACTGACGAACTCCATCATTTTTCAGAGGGGTAGGTATACCACCAACCAGTGATTTAATGTTGGAAATCCCATATTCGAACAGAAAAAAACATATGAATCCCATATTCTATTCCCCTATAAACATCCAATTCAAATCCTTCAAATCCCATTGAATAAAATTCCATGCACCCCCCATGGTTCCTTATTTGTGGCTTCGTTTAGGGTCCTCAAGCGCTAAGGATAGGTGAGCGCGCCGCCATTCCCAGCACCGTTCACGGCTTGTCGCTCGGGGCCCAAGCCAAAAACACGGCGGCGAACAGATTTTTCGTGACCCCCAGGAAGATGCGCCATAAAGTGACACGACACGTTGCTATCCCCATGTTTGGAAGGACAAATCTCAATCCTGGTGAGTATGGAATATGTGGAATATGGAAATCCAAAGAGGTACATCTAATGGTTTGACAAACAAATACCATGAAATCTTAAGGATTCTGGGAGTTCACATTCTTGTTTGACCTACCCAAATACCAAGTGTCTATCAAAAGCCCCTGTGAAACCAGGAGTGAAAAGATGCGCACAAGCGTCCAAATTTTGGTCAGGTTCCTGAATGAGAAACCAACTCTTAAGAAAAACAAACAAAGGGTTGCTTCAATTCAACTTCATCCTCATGTGTTGTCATGGGTCAAAATTGGAGCAAACATATCATGGTTGTTAATTCATTACGCAGAATGACTAGATATTCCCCCAAATTGATGGCATACCACGAAACAAATACCAATTTATGGGTGCGCGCCGCCCTATTTCTGAGCCAAAATCCATGGCAATCCCCAAAAAGATGCCGAAATATGTTGCGGCCCTGTTGACTTCCATGTATACCCCAGTTTAATGCGTTCAGGACCAGCAAATTCCACAAAAGCATTGAGATTTGATATACAAACAATACATATATATACTGTATATATAATTATATATATATATTATACTGTATATATCTCGCTAAAGTAATGATTCATGTTCTGCCTCGCTGACTACCCTAATTTTCTTTCGGCATTTTTTTCTCCGAGGGCATCAAATTGCCACATTTTGCTTTATGAACAGTTTTGGCAGTGAAACCATATGGACAAACTTAAATGCCAGAGTAATTGTACATGTTTATGGTCATTATATTTGTGGCAATGATTGTCAAATGATCCATAATCACTAGTAATAATTATCCCATTCCCCCATTCCCACCCATTCCCTACTAAGCACCAGTAAGTTGTGAAATGATGTTCCAAATCACCACGAAAATATGATGTCCGAAATTTCCTGACATAAAAGTGGTTGATATGCCTATGTCATAAAGTCCGTATATCCCCAGATAGAACAGTGTCTGATCACTATTCCAAGAGTGATGTACCAACTTCCATCTTTTTGGGCAACCATAAACAGGTTCAAATCATTTCAAATCTAAGTTATACCCTCTGGTAAATTAACATAGACCCTGAAAACCCCCAATTTTTAGTGGAAACTAGTCTTTCAACCCCTGTCTGCCAGGGTCTATGTTAATTTACTGGAGGGTAGATGATATAATATGATATAATGTCATGATATATCTACATAGTCTCTATATCTATATTTTCTATGTTCACATTTTATAAACTCAGTACCCTTCGCCGCTAAAGAGCGCAGGACTTGGCTCAAGGAATACTCCTTCGTGGTCGAGCTCTGTAGCCTGGCGCAACTGGAAATGTGCGCGGCAAATACCCCAGAAAAGTAGGAATTTGCCTAGCAAAGATATTGGTACCTTATAATTTGTATCATGTTTATATCCAGTGTGCTTTTAGAACAGATAAATTAATTTTTGTTCATGTATTTATGATTATATTATTTATAGTATATACGTTTTTTGTCATTTAGTTATGGAAATCCAATGGATGTCCCAAAAAACAGATCTACACGTCGCAGATGTTCTGTAAGATCATTTACTGGAGGGGAATCTGGAGATCATCAAACGGTTTTTATATGTTTCTTATCCTACCTCTGGGAGAACATATGATGTTTGTAGCTAGTGGTCAGGTCAATGCGGGATCATCCAATCCCATCCCCAATGGTTTTTCGCATCGATACAAAAAAAAAAGCGACACCTCTACGGGCACCCCCGATGAATCCCTGGTGGCCCTGGATCTATGAAGAAACCAATGATTTTTTTCAATGAATCGTACTCAATGCGCCCAAATTCGTACTCAATTGCAGAGCTTCAGTTGTTCATGTTGTTCGTATCCCCAATGGGTTAAACATGGTTAAACATGATTAAACACATCCTCCCTTTCCCATCTCCCCAGAAAAGATGGGATGGTCGTAGATCAGAAAAGCGGCCAATAATCACCTGTCCATTCTGGCGTGCCTGTCAGAGCCAGGCCCGAAATGGACCGTTGGACCTGTGTTGATATTTGCCGGTCAATATATCCCCATTAGATATATATATATATATACAAATAATAAGTATATATACATTGCATATATATATATATATTTGATATTATATATGAATACCTCTAGATATCCCCATTCTTTTTTTTCATGTCCCATTTGCTTTGGATCTTCTGGGATATTCTGATGTTCGGCGGTCCATCCTGGCGCATTCCAGGTTTACAGAATGGATCGATAATTCATGAAAACCTGGATGGATAATAGAATAATCATATTCTAGAATGGTAAGAATAATATAGAATAATATCATTATATAGAATAATAATCATTATATATCATTATTATAATCTATACTTTAATAATGATAGATTCTGATTATTATAATGATATATAATGATATAATATATCACATAATAATCTATATTTCACATCACATAATGATGGACACCCACTTTTTTTTCGATCTCATAGATTCTGATGGGTGTCTGATGGGTGAAATTGGTGAAATCACCATGGATTCTCATGATGTACCAATGGTAGTGGAATACGAATATTAAGTAGAATTAGTAGAATATAGTACTAATGGTAACTGTATTGAATTGCAATATATATTGCTATATATATATTGCTATAATATATATATATATTGCTATATATACATATAGATATTCTAATGAGTATTTGTAATATGGTATGTCAAAACATTTATACTTAACCAATATGTAATGCACCATTTATCCAATCAATGCTCTATCGGGGCGGCCCTTTTGTTTTTCACAAAACTGAGGCGGTACTCTGTGTCAGCTGGAGCGCATCTCCTTAAAGGCCAGACACACTATCATATGGTCATATGGTATATTAATGGTGTATTAATGGATAAAGGACCTAAGGAATCCTAAGAATTTCACTGGTGAATGATTGTAATTTCATGCTTGGTACGACTGTGATGTGGTACATCCACCCCGAATCATAAGTAGCGAACGGTTCACCCCACTAGTGAGTTGTACAATCCTCCTTATCTCACTGACAAAACCAGGGTGAACTAATCTACCCAACATTTGGTGGGATGAGCCATCAAGTACATATGAGAATATTTTTTGACGACCTTAGAGGTTGGTGAATGATCATGATTTACCCAGGTATGAAAGGACATCTATACATAGGTTGATTAAAACAATGATGATTTTGAATGTGTATGAAAGGGTAGAAACCCAGCTGTATACCCCCAGTTGTGGCCAATAGCGGTGAGATGATGATCAAGCACAGGATTTGGGGCTACTCAGGCACACCCAATTGTATGAGTACAGACATGTACTACGTTTGGATATGATTACAAATAATGATGTTAATGCGAAACAGACGATATGCTCCGTTATACGGAGACGCATACGACGATATGCTCCGTTATACACCCCGGGCATGTAATGTCATGATCGTCATATCAGTTGATTTACTTCTGAACTCAGTGGGGGGAGAAGATGAATATTGCATAATACTGTTGCTTCAACCACCTCTAACTATGTATCCAATCTTGTGCTTCACAGTGTAAGAAACGCTTGGTTCCATGGGCCGATCTGATCTGGAAACCTTTGGATCTGTTGTTCTTCCAAGTTAAACAGCACAATAATGTGGTTCAAACAACAATAAACCATCCCCAACATCATAAATGTGTGGTATAAATCGGTATAAACCATCAAAAATGGGCATATTATAGCATCTAGAATGCGCATGCAGTATATTCTTGGAAGTCGAGCCGAGCCTGGCCCATCGGGGGCGACCATTGGGATTGATCATGATGAATGCTTGGTGGTTCATTCCAAAAAATACGGGGAAAAATGGTGTGTACTATACACTGGTTGGTGGTTTGGAACATGTTTTCCCATATATTGGGAATAATAATACCAACTGACTTTCATATTTTTCAGAGGGATAGGTATACCACCAACCAGGTAATATACATATCACCAATACAAGTGGCTTGGTGGTTTCAATCGTGGGTCTTATTTTTCCATGCCCTGGGATGCCACCGTTTTTCGCAGATCCACAGGAATGGCAAGCTGTGTTGGCAGAACAGCAGGAGGGAAGGCCAGCTGATGGATCAGTCGGCTGTGGCGCTGCCTTTGCAGACTGATCACCTTCGGTTGACCCGTTGTCATATGCGAACATATGTGAACTGGGTTGTAAGATGTTGTAAGCCTTAACGGATCTCCTAGTCTTATATCATGGTATATCCCTTAATGATGTGGTTTCACCAGTTCCAAGTGTCTCAATGTCAAGGCCGTTCAAAAGCCCAAAAGTCAAGTATCATCTCCACGTCGCACAAATCTGTACAGCGGTGGCATGTTCATGGAAATGCAAGATCGGCTCACTTGAAAAAACGAGTACCCCAAATCCCGTTTTACAGCTGTTCCGGTGCTTTTTTTGCGGACGGTTTTGTTCGAGGAAGTTCACCTACGTTTCGTTCGGCCTCTTCGACAAAACGACTCCCAGCATGTGGCATTTCTGTGAAGACTTCGAGGTGCGGAGTTCGGAAGGCAAGATGGGATACCTGGGATATTATTTGAGTGTTAAGATGACGATATATTAACCGCTGGTAAACCAACATAACTATGGAAAACCACCATTGTTTAGGTAAATCAACTATAATAAATTGCATTTTTTTTGAAAATCCATGTTAGTTTACCAGCAGGTATGTATAATTCATTATAATTCTATGTCCAATGTGTCTTCTCATTTATATTCATTTATCACGTGTGTGTGCATCAATTAATGTACCATATGTATTTTAATATGCATATTAAAAAGGTATCATATCTATTTATCCTTTGTATCAATATGTACCATATGCATTTATCCTTCAGGATGTGTGCATCAATATGGATTTGCGAAGGTATCCACATCATTTCTCGGATGCTCTGAGCAGTGTCTCAGTGCTAGGTTGAACTGGTTGAACCACCCCATGACAGAAGCATCTCCATATGGGGCTTTCCATAAGTGGGGGGGTACCCTAAAAATGGATGGTTTATATGGGAAAAGCCAAAGCCTATGAAAATGGATGAGTTGGGGTAGCCCCATGTCAGGAAACCTTCATATATTGGGATATCATGGGACCTTATTGGAATATATAACCAACTATGTATATGTATTATTATGTATTAGTATGTTGATGTATGTTGTTCCAAGAATTTGAACATGCTTTGAATCGACACAAAATCTGACCAGATGTCAATATCAGATGAGATCCCATCATATGCCCATGACATCATAATATTCCCATCGGATACTACTGGATTAACATGTACCCTCTGGCTATGACTAACAGTTCGCCATGGAAAGATCCACCCATGTTTAATAGGTAAACCATCTATAAATGGGCCATCTATACCATGGCTATGTTAAATAATCCCATTTTTTTGTTCAGCCTACTGTAATTTGGCCCATGGCTATGGAAAGTGGCCCATGTGTAGATGATTTACCTACTGAAAACGATAATTTTCCACAGCTATGCTAAATTACCAGAGAGTAAATCCCCTATGGTGATTTCCCATGGGGGTACACCTTATCATCCATTCTAAATCATTCTAAGAGGATTGTCCAATATTAGATGGTGGATGTTCCATTATAAACCATGGATAATCCATTCTAATAGGATTTTCCATGGATGTTCCATTATAAACCATCCAACTTTTTTCGGATCCGCCATAGAATCCACATATCTTGATGCCGGCTGAAGGTGCCGACTATCGCAGGGGTCGAGGTGCAGGC
Source organism: Cladocopium goreaui (assembly GCA_947184155.2). Classification (NCBI taxonomy): domain Eukaryota; class Dinophyceae; order Suessiales; family Symbiodiniaceae; genus Cladocopium; species Cladocopium goreaui. The sequence continues at coordinate 37,791 of CAMXCT020002291.1, read as the reverse complement.
AAAGGATGTTCCTTGGTGCTGCCTCATTGAACGTTAACCATGGGATTTACAAACTTATATAAAAAATATAGACAATTACTAGTAAAATCGATTAGACATGGGGATTCAAATATATATATATATGATTTTTGATCATTTTTGTTGGCTTAGTCGGCTTGCGTCACTAACATGTCACAAAACCGGAGTCTTTATGGTATCTCGACTTCCTTCGTGGGGGTCAACGGACAAAGATAACAGGGAGTCACCACCCAACCCCCGATTGTGGACTCGCAGGATCAATGGAATGGATGTTCAATGATGTTCATATATGAATATTTTATGAATCCCTGAGAAAACACACGTTCGTTCGTGTCAAATAAGGTGAAATAAACTCCCAAGACATCGCCCCATCTCCAAACATGAATAATTATGGTGAGAACTAGCTTTTTCAGACTCCCTTGGACTGAATGATGGTGGTTTTCTAGATTCCTGGTTGGCAAATAGTTCATAAGTGCGGGAATTTTGACACAATATGACAGCAAGATAATATTTAGCATAGCTATGGAAAATCACCATTCTTCATAGGTAAATTATCTATAAATGGTCCACTGGCCTTAGTTATGTCAGTTTAATTACTGGAGGGTGTACGATTGTATATGTATGTATCTGCGCAATCGATATGATATAATATCGATATACGAGTAGTGTCCAAATCCCATGGGTTTATTGTGAATATTTGGAGTTCCACTAAGCCACAGAAAAGGGATCATACCAGCATTTTCACGGGGAAAATGGCCACAGAAAGGGTCTGAAAATAAGATACCCGGCCTGGTAAACATACAAAAAGCGAACTGGAAGCCATGGCCCATTGAAATAGATTGTTTACCTGTTTACCTATTCATAGCATGGTGATTTTCCATTGCTATGTTAGTTTACCAGAGGGTACCAGCAACCCTTCTGATTTATCATCTTCCTTATTATTTGATGCCAGCACTAGGGGCGCTAATCCACCATGTTCAGACACACCCATGACCCATGTGTGTAATTACAGATTTCCCGTCAAACTACGTGGAGCAGGCAACAAATCCATCTATGCTGAATACGATTCCGATGAATCATTAATCTTGCCTGGACACCAAAAATCCGCAGTCTTACAAAGTATAAGTTTTAAGAACATGATTCAGAATTTATCCACAGTACTGGATGAAAAGATTTTCCCATCGTTTCCGGTGCACAAATGTCGGACATTGATGAGGATTGGCATGAAGTCTGTTGTCGCCGGTCTTCCGAGACGACCATGTCTTCCAAATGCTGCTGAAACAATGACTTATGTGTCAGAATACATCTCCAAACTCAAAGGGGTTGCGTTGGATCAACCCATTTTCTGCAGGAATGTTCGGCCTTCAATTTCGTTTGATAGAATTCATGAACCTACTGCTGCGGAAAGGCAAAATATCTATGCCTTAATGAAGAAGAAGAAGAAGAGAAAGATCAATGCTCACTGCGAAGACGATAATTACAGTATCTGGTTGGTGCTTTGGAACCTTTTTGTAATTTCCATTTCATATGGGATGTCATCCTTCCCATTGACGAAGTCCATCATTTTTCAAGATGGTTTTATTGCACCACCAACCAGTATCTATTATTCTTAACCATCATTAACCATCATTAACCATCATTAACTAGTACTAACCATTATTAACCATGGAAATCCCCCTATAAAATCCCATTAATTGCCAGTACCCGCAACCACCGGACCATGGGATGTTTGACTGTCCTTGTCGTTGACATGCAGGGGATGGTCATCAATCCATGTTCCACTGGGGATTGATGTACCCATTATCTTTGGATTCCCGTGGAATGGGGGATGGATGACCATAATCCCATTAATCATAGTGAGTTTGTTATATCCCAATATATTCCCATTATATATATATATATATATATTATATATACTGTGTATATATATATATACTGTGTATATATATATATATGTACCCCATTATATATGCCCATTACATATCCCATTATTCCATGTTGACCATGGCACATGTGAGCGTTTCCAACAGCTTGGCTTCAGCATCTTCCGTTCGTCCTGGTTGCCAGGTGAGGCCGACGAAAGGTGGCCCAGTACAGGCAAAGGATCAAGGGGAGAGCTGTGTCTAATCTATGAAATTTTAACAAAAAAGTGTATGATTTTTATATAACTAGTATATGACTATCAAGGGAATGATGGCGATTTTCCATTTATGGAATACCCCATATACCCTTTGGTAAACATACAAAAAACTATGGAAAATCACATTTTTTAATGGGAAAATCCACTATTTCTATGGTCATGTTCAATAGCTAATTGTTAAATTACCAGGCCGGGTATTTCATGATAATAAACTGGAAAACTAGCAAACTGGAAAACCACCATTAAAAATGATAGATGACTCATCATAATCATCCATAAATGGTCCATGTTCCAAAGCTACTGTGGATGGGCCAGTGATTTTTTTTTGCACCACCAACTGGTGCAGGATTTCGCTGGCCCATCCACAGTATTTCATGGGATATATCACCAACAATATGACGTGGGGTGTTGGCTAAAACTTGAGGATTCGCCTTGAATGGCACTTGTTCATGGGAACGGAACTATCGCTGGACTCTGCGATCGGCCATGTTTTCCAGGAAACCATTGGTGGATTTGTTGCTGGGTTTCAGAAAGAAGGTATGATTTACCCTCTGGTGAACTAACATAACTATGGAAAATCACCATTTTCAATGGGTAAATCCACTATAAATGGTAAATTTCAATAGCTATGTTAAATTACCAGAGGGTACCATCCCCAAAGCCCCCTCAAGGGTCAGACCATGGTTAGCAGATGTTGGTTCAGTGCCTGCCACACCACTGCCCCATGCCCGTTTTACGCGACGCGGCGCCAGACCACGATAGTCCAAAGCTACTAAGAGGCGGCGCAGGCGAACTCCCAGATTGCCATGTTACAATGCCCCATTCGTGGTTGATGGCGACGTCTATGCCTAGGAAAATGTGATTTTATCCCCCCCAAAAAAGGAATACTATGCTGGGGATCATGGAAAGTTATCATCCCCCCAAAATCAGATATGCCCAAAAAACGGTCCCATATTTTTTATAAATCCATATTATACCACGGTTTCTTAGGGGTCCTTAATATTAGGGGAAAGGGATTACTGCAACATGGGAACGCCCTTGGTGATGGGGATGTCAGGTGCGGTGATCTGTGGACTTCCCCTGGATTCCCAGGAAATGGTGGTTTGGGCTACAAGAACAGGGCTGAATTATGGTAATTACCTGGATTGCTGGGGTGCATTTCAGATCATCAAATATATAAATATATATAATAATATATAATAGTAAAAGGGATTCATCAATTTTGGTGATGTGATAAATAACCCCCTATATTATCAGTGTCTGAAAATGTGTTTTTTTATTTTCCCAATGATCAATCCACCATTTGGGGAGTCCACTAGGATTTTTTTTGGGAACCTGTTAAGCAAATCCAAGATTGCATGGTGATGATTTTCCAACCTGCGTCATAATAATATATGGGTTTGTCCGAAATTTGGGGTAGGCCCCAGTTTCTGGCAATTGAAGAATAGCGAAAATGATCGAAAATGCTGGTTTTGACAAACTCATATATTGATATACACCCACAAAACTTTACACCAAGACTGAGCCTGGAACATGTATGAACATAGATGAAAATGGGTTTCTGAGGTTTGACACTTGGAAATGGCGTTGGAGGTTGGGTTCAGAACTCAATTTCATGCTCTTTTTTGGATCGTGTAACTAGGGGCAGACATTCCCCCAAGGCAACCTGCGTGGCTGGTGTTCAAAAAGGAAATGCTGAAATGGTGCACATTTCTCCATATTCAGGAAGCTATAGGAAGCTGCTGATTGATTGGTTTTGAGTGTTCAGTTCTTGTTAACATCCAAGAACTGACCAACGCCTAGACAGTTTCATGTCCTACTTGGCATGATGGGGCATGACTCGGTATAGTATAGCCCCCAAGTTTTCCGCAAATCATGCTGAAGTGTTGACCATTGTGGAATATTGTTCACTCGCATGAATTTCAGAGATCGAAGCATTGGCCTCTCTTATTCCTTCTTCATCCTATACTTCCTGCAATGTCCCGGATGTGTAAACTCTTTGATTTGATTCATCTGGGGTGGTTACCCTCTGGTAAACTAACAGTTTGCGAACTGGAAAATCACCATCTTCAAAAAAGGTAAATCAACTATTTCTATGGGCCATGTTCAATAGCTAACTGTTAGTCATTACCAGAGGGTTGCTCTGGTGAGATCTGGTGAGTGCATCTGCTAAACTGCTGCCGCAGGTGAGTGTACTTCGCCTCAAGGGCGGGTCACAGCGTCTCACAATGTGCCGGGCTCCGGCGAGCTGGGCAAGTTGGCAACATCATATGTATCATATGAGATCATGGGATTACAATGTGTGACATATGTGACAGGAAAACAATACATTGTAATACATGTGTCTATGTTGTATATAAATATATGTATTGTTATATATATGTATATTACTATATATATATATGTATATTAATATATATGTATATTAATATATATATATTAATATATATATATATATGTATATTAATATATATATATTAGTCATAAGTTAAGTTATATCATTACCATTATGTATCTTTATGTAATATATGTATATGTTTTAACATTATCCATGTGATTATTATATTAATTATATATATATATATACTTTGGTGCATTTACCATTTACAGTCAGTGCCAGAATTATAGAACGGAGCCAGGAGGACAAAAGTACGGTAAAATACCGTACCTTTGTCCTCCTCCGGGTTCCGATTCGGAGCGGAGTCGGGAAATTTAATTATAGAACGGGGAGGAGGACAAAGGTACGGTATTTTACCGTACTTTTGTCCTCCTGGCTCCGTTCTATAATTTCTGGCACTGACATGATATTTACTGCATATTTGTACATATACAATCTAGAAAATGAAGATTTAATGAGGATTTAATGAGGATTTGATGAGAAAATGAAGATAAAATGCAGATAAAATGACGATTTGATGAGGAAACGAGGATAAAATGAGGATAAAATGAAGATAAAATGAGGATTTGATGAGGAAATGATAATAAAACGCGGATAAAATGAGGATAAAATGAGGATTTAATGGGGATTTGATGAGGAAATGAGGATAAAATGAAGATTTAATGAGGATTTAATCAGGATTTGATAAGGAAATGAAGATAAAATGATGATAAAATGAGGATTTGATGAGATAACGAGGATAAAATGAGGATAACATGAGGATAATGGGAAATGTGGGAAAAATGGGGGAAAACAGAATTATAGAACAACAGCGCTCCGACAAGAATTATAGAACGACGAAAAAAGTTAGGAGTAAATTCAGATACGTTTTTCTACCTTCCGAGGAAAAAAGAATTATAGAACAACAGGGTACGGTAAATAACCGTACCTTCGTACTCCTCAACTTCCGTTCTATAATTCTGTTTTCCCCCATTTTTCCCACATTTACCAGGTGATTTTCTTAGATTTCATGGTGATTTTATAAGATTTCATGGTGATTTTATGGGATTTCATGGTAATTTTATGGGATTTCACGGTGATTTTCTTAGATTTCATGGTGATTTTATAGGATTTCTGGGACCCCGGAAGAGGTTCTATAATTCTACAATTAATTTTTCCGTTCTATAATTAATTTTTCCGTTCGACGGAAAAATTAATTATAGAACGGGGCCCGGGAAACATTAATTATAGAACGAAAATGGGAAATGTGGGAAAAATGGGGGAAAACAGAATTATAGAACAGCAGCGCTCCGACAAGAACTACGAAAAAAGTTAGGAGTAAATTCAGATACGTTTTTTTTTCACACCTTCCGAGGAAAACAGAATTATAGAACAACAGGGTACGGTAAATAACCGTACCTTCGTACTCCTCAACTTCCGTTCTATAATTCCGGCACCTACAGTATAATTAATTTTTCCGTTCTATAATTAATTTTTCCGTTCTATAATTAATTTTTCCGTTCTATAATTATTTTTTCCGTTCGACGGAAAAATTAATTATAGAACGGGGCCCGGGGAAAATTAATTATAGAACGAAAATGGGAAATGTGAGAAAAATGGGGGAAAACAGAATTATAGAACAACAGCGCTCCGACAAGAATTATAGAACGACGAAAAAAATTAGGAGGAAGATCAGATACATTTTTTTGTCATACCTTCCGAGGAAAACAGAATTATAGAACAACAGGGTACGGTAAATAACCGTACCTTCGTCCTCCTCAACTTCCGTTCTATAATTCCGGCACTGACCATACCTACTGCTCACCATTGGTCGATACATGTGGTAGCTAAGGAAGGTTCTCCTCGCTTGTCAGGAGACAGTTGTCACCTTCAATCCAAGGAATACAACAACACAGGTTGGAAGTCATCATAAGTAATGATTGAACATAGACATAGGATACACATATAGTTATATGTGTATATATATATATATTATGTATGTATGTATATATATATATTGTATATATATATATATATTATGTATATATATATATTATGTTTATATATTTATTATGTGTATATATATAATATGTATATATATATATTATGTGTATATATATATATATACATTTGTATATATGTTGTATATATATATATAGTTATATATATATATGTATATATATATATGTATATACACAATAAGCCTGCAAATGGATAAGACTTACTTTGAAGATCTCAGATGCCGATTTTTGTAGGACTCGCTGAGTTCAAAAAGCCGGAGTCCAATTCCCCCCTTATCGTCAAAAGATGTCAAAAATGGGGAAGGTGAACATGTGTATGCAATGTTGATGAATTTCATGTAGGTCTGCCTGATTAGAAGTGTGTCATTTCTTGAGCGAAACGCGCCTAGTACGAGTCGTGAGCCGAAGCCGTGTATGCCCTCGGAGGCCCCAGATTTCTTCCGAAAGTTGTTATGCTGTCCGTTTTTCAGGGCCAACTGTCAGCTATTGGGGGATGACACAGGGTTTTGCAGCTACAGAGAACGACTGAGAATCTGTTCAAATTCTGTGCTCAGGCAAATTGAAACCAGACTGAACGAATGAACAACTGGGGATTGGGTCTTTGATCAGCTGTAAATTGTGGTTGCTTGCGCTTGGGCATACATCTATGGTCTTGTTCTAGGATGAAAAGTGCTGCTAGTGGCATTGACATTCCAATACTTGCGTAGTGGAATGCCTGAATCAAACATAGCAGAGGAAAGCCTGGAATCTGATAGGATATTCTACGCTCGCATACACGGATGCAACTGGCAATCCCCAAAGTTTCACAAGGAAACGATGCAGCCATTCGAAAAAGTGCCCTTTAGGTCATGTGCAAAAGGCCAGGTTTCTATTTCTGGGTTCAGACTTTGGTTTCCACACGTTTTCTCAGGGGTACAAGTGTTCTATTGAATTCTACTATTATCTCGATCAAATGAGCAAAAATCTACACAATCGCTCTTTTTCGGGAGAAAATTTTGTGGTTTGGGAGAGATCCTTAATTAACTGAACTATTTAGTGTTTGCCCATTGAGAATTAAATTACCACAATGACTGCTTGGTGCTTGCCCTTTCCCACTTTGAACATCATGCAAGAAGCTGACTCTACGCGAGACCCAGGTTTGCTCGAAAAGGGGGTAATTACCCTAAAAGATCTAAAAGTCTCATGGCTCATCATATTTTTTCTCATGGAATCGGAAATCGTCAATAAACTTGGCCATATTCTCTGGGAGGTCCTCCGTCCTCCCACTCACCGGGTAACCCACCTCTTGCCTACGGAAGCGTGATAGCCATGGCACTGGAACTTAGAAAACAAAACTAGGTCCTTTGGGTATAGGCGTTGCCTGGTGTCCTTCCAATGCCACCCTCCAAAAAGAACGGCAAAAACAGCACCACGGCAGACTGTTTTGCAAGACTACATGGAGTAATTCTATGAGACACATCTCAGGCATCTCGATCTTGGAACTGACAATCGTGTTGGATGGTGTGATGACTTAGCTGCCTTCATCGACAGTCGGATTAAAAGGATAAACGAGTTTCAGAATGATATTGATTGTAGATCGACACTGAATTTTGGTTCCCTAAATATTAATGTCATTTCAGATCCACGTGGTTTCCCAAAGATCCATGCCATCCATGCAACGAAGAGAAGCGTTTATGGGAACATTACTGTTTGCTGTTGCTGTTAAACTTCGAACAATTTTCCCGTAACTCATCCCTTTAATTATACCAAGAACAAAGAAGAGTTCTTTAAACAATAGGGATTTACCCTCAAAATGGAGCTTTAACAAGTTCAACCAGCCAAAATGGAGATTTGACATGATTTGCCCATCAAAAGAATGGATCTCACGGCAGATGTTTCGATTTTTTGTCGCTTCTCCGATCTGATGGCGAGTGGAGCTCCGGTAGCTGTGGTGCCCATGGCCCTGATGTGGTGACTTGGAGAAGCACCAATTTCCTGGTTGATTGGATATTGTAGGGAGTACTGTACTAGCCGGTTACTACCCACTAGATTGATCTGATTGTCTCCCAGTGGGAATTCCTCTGAACCAGGCCAAGCAGTATACTGGACAGAGGGTTTTGAACACTGGGGTTTGTAACCCGCAGACATGGGAATAAACAAACCGTGGAGACAAATAAATGGATGAAATGCATAAACATATTCCTGACCCTCACTCTCTGAATGTCCTGCCTATCAGCAAGATTATGAGGATCCAATACAAAACCGGGGGTTCCATTTTTTAGTTTTTTTTTTTGGGGGGGGTAGGGGTTGGTTGGACTTGCTTCATCAACTCAACAGGGCATGGATTGGATCCCCAAAGCTGCAACTCTGGAAAATGCTCCAACTTGTAGATGATTTACTATGATCTGGTTGGTGGTTTGGAACATTTCTCATTTTTCCATATATATTGGGAAGAATCATCCCAACTGACTAATATTTTTCAGAGGGATTGAAACCACCAACCAGTGATTTATTATATAATGATTATATGATTATTTAAGTTTAAATACTGATATTAATGGTGATATTAAAATTTGCTGATGTTGAGATACGGTCGCCAGGTCGCGGTAAGAGTCACCATCAGAGGGTACTTCTCCGATGTTGATGAAGCAAGAAGCTCAGGTTAGATGGAGAAGTACTACCACTATGTGGAGATGCTTGGCGATTTTGAGTAACGTGACACATGGATACACATGGAGCTTTCCCAAAGTCATGGTGGTTACCTGAAATAAACCATCCATAGCTCCTTGGGGTAGCCCCATTTATGGAAACCACCACATGTGCGAATGGCGAAATCACAGCATAAATGGGACAGATTTGGGCCTTGGGGCTGATTTGAAAGTGAAGAAAGCGACTGAGAAATCATAACTAAACAACGAAAATGAGACTCCCAACGTGCAGCTATGACTTTTTTTTGGATGAGAAAGTTCACTGAAATTTGACCGCAGATGGACTGGGCTACCTCCAGTGGTGAGCTCATAGAAACCTATCTACTTAAACCATGTTAAACCTTAGCGAGGTCATTACTGACTGGAAAATTGGTGCTTGATGAATGTTGAAAAGGCACAGATCTGAGCCGTACTTGTATCGGTTTGATTTTGTTTACATGGCTTTTAGATGATGAATTGATATAATTACTGTAAGTGATGCATGCTGCCTTAGCCGTTGGATGATGATACCCTTCAACACCCCAAGATCCCTGTCTCCATATGTTACTTGGGGAAATGCCATTTTTGGATATTTTTGGTTGGAATCATCAGTATCACCACCACCTTTTGTGACCTTTTGAATAGTAGATTCGGATCATCGAGTCTCAGAGATGAACGCCCACAATGTTCGGATCACAGAAGAGTTACATTAGTTTGCTTCGTTGATGGTCCTCATGGTCGATCCACCCCAATTTTGGACTGGCCGAATGACCCAGGAAAGACCAAAAAAAACGCTAGATCTCCACTTATTCCTGGTCGAATGGCCATTTGTGGACTCCATTTTTCTTTATCATATATCATCATATTCCATCATGTTCCCCATTTATTATACTGTAGTTAGTTAGAAAGAACTGTTCATCATCATGTGACTCTATTTTGTAAAAGATACATGTTGATACATGTTCTGGTAATCATCAGTATCATCATTGCTATCAGTATCATCAGTATCATCAGTACATCGGTATCATCACTATCATCACTATCATCATTGTCATCCTCATCATCATCATCCTCCTCATCCTCCTCATCATCCTCATCATCATCATCATCATCATCCTCCTCATCCTCCTCATCCTCCTCATCCTCATCCTCCTGTTCCTCCTCATCCTCCTCATCCTCATCATCCTTATCATCCTCATCATTCTCATCATCATCGTCATCATCGTCATCATTGTCCCCATCGTCGTCATCGTCGTCATCGTCATCATCGTCATCATCATCATCATCATCATCATCCCCCACCTTTTACCCAGCTACCCATGACCATTGAGGATCGGCACCAGCAACTTCCGCACATTGGTTGGCGCGCAACCGGCGGAGCAACATGGTCTCAGTGTGGAACCTATGCCCTTCTTCGTGCGCGACTTAAGGCCCCGGCCCCGGCACACCATCACATGGTGAATGGCCCAATGTGACCAGGTCATATGAAAATAAGCAGCCCGAATTAATCAACACGCACATTCCATGTTTTTGGGCCATACTACTTTGGTCCCTCCCTATTAATCAACATGGGTGGTCACCCCTCTTAAACCCTTCTGGAAAATCCTTTTTGTTGGATTCAAAAACGAATGGAAAACCAATGGAAAACCAATGGATTCGCAGCAGTTCTCATACTAAATCTCATGAATCCCATTTTTGTTTTCTTGCTGCCTATTTTTTGGGGGATGGATACCTTCTCATGGATTTAGACCTTCTGGAGGGGAGGTTTTTTTCATAGGAACTTGGTATTACCAAGGTTGGTACATGATGGTTGGTAGGACTACCGGCCTAAAAATGATTTTTCAGGTTTATGTTTATGTACTACGTAAGAGATTTTGCCATGAGATGTACCCTGCGGAAAAAATGCACGTAAAAGTGAGGATCTATAACTGATGCTCCCATTCTTCAAGGGAATCGACCATTGCCATGATTGATTTGCCAGCCACAGGGAGCGCTATGCTTCCAGCCATCCCCATAGCAAGCTGGTTAACGCTGCTGTGCTGCCTAAAGCCTCCACAGCTCATGTGGTGAGCGCCTTCTACGTTCACCCGGACACTGGGGGGGAGACATCAATGAGGGCCAAAGATGGGGGGAGACCATGGGCCACAGAAAACATTGTGGTTTTTGGATGTTTTTGGTAGTACCTAAATGACCATCCAATTTTAGGAGCATCCCCTGATCATATGAAATTCTTTCGATGGGCTCCAAAAATCATAAACCGATCCAGTGAAGGGCCTCCAGGGTATCGGCTGAAGATTGCAGGTGATTGATGAAAAGACAGGGATCAGCCATATAATCTTGGTTCTCAATCCGATTACATCATCATTATTTATCCTTTCATGTTGATGGACATAACCCATCAGATTGATCAGAAATTGGTTGACATCTTTGCATTGCTGGCAATTTGAAAGGCTCCTTGCCTTGGAGTCCCGAGTGCTGAAACGACCACTGGTTTTCTAGTACCGTTTTGCATGAGATTCCGATCAGATACGGCCTCATTATCCCTGATTCCATTGTACAGAGAATGACAATCAAATTCGTTGATGTTCAAGTCTCCAAATTGCAAAATGTTCAACCCGAAAATCCAATGGTTTATGGTCATTTGCCATTACACGTGGGTGTCCTGGAATTCTGAGACAAACCTGCCATCATCACACCAAATGACCAGCTTTAAAAAAGGGACTATTCTAGAGCGGGAAGGCCGTCGTGGTTAGGGTACGCTGGACATGCTCTTATTATAGGTAGAGTAGTTGCATTTCACTGGTTTACTTGCCCAATATTTGTTGCTGATGTGTGTTTATCATATCCTCATTTGGACTGCCTGTAATTTCAACCCTCAGGTTTGCGCTGGATATCACCTCAACAATGTTCATTGCTGCAATCTCTACGTGTCAACTATGATATCGTTTCTAGTGTGTGTGTGTGTGCCCCCAATTCATGTTGGGTGATTTTGCCATTCTTCTAATCCCCAATTTTATCGGCTTGCTTTCACAGGTTTGCGGGCTATATCCCCTATCCAGCAGTACACCCATCCATCTTCCATGACGAATTAATTTGGGTATGGATCAATACCTATTAATAGCATGTTTAGGGGGATGAACATCCATTTACCAGCTATTTTTATGTTCACCAGGGGTACAAGGTTTTGACACACTGCCGTTTATTCTTATATCCCAAACGCTCCCGATACCTTTGGGACCCTCGTGGGGCAAGGGGCCCTGGGAGTCAACCTGGCGAGGGTCCGATGCATGCTGGGTGCACGGTTTTGGCCCAATTTCCCATGTTTTTTGCTGCAGCCTTTGGCTGCCTCATGCTGTGCGGAAACCCAGCAATCCCAAACATGATGGCGTTGTATTTAATGGGATAAAATAAAGAGCCTTGAGTACAATTTAGCATATACTGGTTACTTTCATACATATGTTTTCATATCTAGCGCAACATGCCTGGAACTAGTTCCCTCGGAGTTCCTCCTTGAGGGCTTCGATTTTCAAAGCCATTTTCACGGCCCACCTCTCCAGGGTCCGGATTGATACTGTACTTCGGTGGCACGACCTGGCCACTCGACCTATGTCTCCAATGAAGGATTCGGCGGACAACAACAAGCAGGTCTTAGGGTTCACCCTGTTCTGCAAAGTGTCCCAGCTCAAATGCCAAAGGTGATGCAGTTTTGGAAGTAGCAACCAGCAACGCCGCCCGGGCATGGTCCTTGCGGCCCCAGGCATCATCCCATGTCCGTGCAGCCAGATATAGGAATGTAGGTGTTTGATCACCCAACCGTGAAAATCAGCAGCTTGCCGTTCCGTCATCAGATGGTCAGCCTCGTCCATCACCATGATCATCTTTGAATAGGCATATAAACAGATGGCCATGATACGGTCAGCCTTCGTTGCGTCAGGCCTTTGCGCAAAGGTAGTTGCTCTGTTGGCGAGCCAGAAAGTCAGCACTTTGCTGGCCACTGCTTTGGACTGCAACGCAGGGAAACCTCAGCCACGCAGCTATGACAACCCCGGAAACAACAGCACTGGCTGGGACACTTCTAACAGCTGATGCAAAAAATATACCCGTTTGGGGGCGAAAACAATACAATATTCATAGACCGAAGGGCTAGTTTGAACCTTTCGATTCAACCTCGCAGGTGTAAAACGTGGCTGGCTGCAAGAGAGTTTGTGCATCTTCTTGAAGAGTAAAAAGTCCCTATGTGCCCGACGAAGTGCTGGAGCAAGGCGGTCAACATAGAGGCCAGGCAATCCCATCACCTGCCCAAAGTAGCCAGCCTCGCACATGTAGATCAGAGCCGCGCCTCAGCCACACAAAACAGAACACCACAAATACGGCACTGCTTTCAGATGCAAATGTTACTTGTCACAACACAAGTTACCAAAGAAAACGTGGCAATGAAACCATGCAAGCTGGGGAACCATTTGTTGTTTTTCCCATGCCGAGATATTGGCTGTGGGCAACATCGTGCATCACACGCTCCAAGCACATTCCTGGAAGCCCCAGAAGTGGAGAGAAAGCTTGCAGTTGTTCCGAAGAGTAGCTGCGTACTGTGTGTGCATCCGGGTCATTGCTCATGTTCGGAAGGGTCAGCTGTGTGTTTGGGTGATTTTTCACACACTCGCACCTCGAACAAAAGCTGTTGGCCCGATAATTATGCAAGCCTCCCATGCGGGAATTCAGCCATTTTAGGTCGCCTTGGCAAAAAGTGAATGCGATCAAATATCCTGAGCTGGTCCATGGCCAAGTCAGAGATGGATCAGTCAGGCGGCGCCACCGTTCAATCATCTCCTTTTCAAGATCTGCAAAAGTGAACTCGCTTTCGCAATGCTCTGACCATACAGCAATTGGGAAATATCTCAAGAGAGGATTGTTCTGAGTGGAGAATTCTGCTGTCCAGGCAGTCACGCTGACTACCCCGCATTCGCTGTTCTTGTAACACTGGATTTCGTCTCCATAGGTTCCCACACTTGCCACCTTTTGCTTCCACTCCCAGTTGTAAGCGGGGCTTGACTGAAACCACGGGCAATGCTTCTCAATGTGCTTCCAAAACTGAAGCGTCTCATCTTCAGTCATCTTCCCGAAGAGACAATATCGAAATACATCCTCACCAGCTTGCCAGAGGGCCTGGAGCAAAGTGTCCGGAAACAGCACTGGCAACGGCTGCCATTCAATTTCCAGCGTGGCAGGGTTGTACATGCGGACCATGATGATCTCCGGAGTTGCAGCAAGCGACATTGACACGTTTTGCAAGAGCCTATGCAAGTCTCGTTCGGCATTTTGAAGATGTCGCCCACCTGTGGCGACACCAGAGATTTTATTCACCAGATCGTTCTGCGGCGTGTCACCACCATGCCGTCTCAGCCAGCTCAATGCTGAAGAAGCCGTCCTCTGCACCTGGGTTGCTTGCAAAAATTCCAGGCATGTTGTGTTATATATATATATATTGATATTGAATAAAGTATCTAATCTATAATCAATAGATAGATAGATATACAATATACAGATAGATATATAGATATAAAATATATAGTAAATAAAACATAGCCAAAATTATGTGTATACATACATTTATATTTAGAATTATTATTATAGCCTCTTCCCCCTACTAATCCCAAACTTCTTAGGGGCTACGATGCTGCACAAATTATAATTTCGTGTTTTGCGGCCATCCACGATTGAAATTTTAAGATGTATATGTGTTTTTTTGGGGTGACTAGAGCCACCACTAGCCTAAAGTTTTCTCACGGAGTGAGTGCCAAATATAAACCTAGTGCACCGAGGTAAAATAATAATGGTGAAATAAAAACCTAGAATTTGGCCCCGAGGGACACGGGACGCACTGGATGTCCCGGATGCAAACTCATCCACCAAAAGTTCACCCAAGTCAGTAGGGCGTAATGGTTGCTTCCGAGGCTCCAGATTTTCCTCAAGATGGGGAATAATGAAACCAGTGACAGTTAGATAGGGTGTTTAGCTACAAAACCCCAAAAGCTTAGCATCGTCATCAGCATCGTCATTGCCCTCTCCATCAACATCATCAACATCATCATCATCATCATCAAAGTCACCAATCATCATCATGATCATCATCATCTTCACCATCACCATCACCGCCATCATCATCACCATCACCAGCACCAGCACCATCATCATCATCATCACCATCATCATCATCACCATCATCATCATCATCATCACCATCATCATCATCATCATCATCACGGGGACGTGGTAACTCACACGCACTCCCAGGGCTACCACCCCCTGGGGACGTGGAGATACGCACGCACCCCCTTCATCATCACCATCATCGCCATCATCATCATCATCATCATCATCATCATCATCACCATCATCACCATCATCACCATCATTATCATCAATCATCAATCATCATCACCACCATCATCAGCATCATCATCACTATCATCTTTAACAACATCAACACCATCATCATCATAACCATCATCATCATCACCATCATCACCATCAGCATCATCATTACAATCGTCAGAATCACCATCAACATCACTATGGCATTCAGCAGCAACATCACCATCGCTACCATCATCCGCACGTATTGAACAATCATTCTCATCTTTTCAATGGGTCAAATGAAACATCCTTGAAATGGTTTTTGGATACCTAGACACCCTGTCACAACTGTGTTGTGGGAACCCACATAAGATTTAGAATTGGTATAATGGTTGTATGAAGGGCTGATCCAATAAACAGTTTTTTGTTATGCACGATATAGCAATAGGGGCCACCTGGAAGACTTACGGAACAAAAGACTGGCCACCGGGCATATGAACATAAAACATGTATATTTAAATGAGACATATATATATATATATACATACATACTAATTTTTCAATATATATATATATAGACCGATAAATATGTTTATCTATATATATATATATATGTATAGAGGGTGGACCTTAGCATAAGTAACCCATTGTTTGCCCAATTAGCACCAAGCTACCACTGCCTTGGCCGCTGCGGGTGGCACATACGGATGCAACTCAACCCGAGGCCGCTTGGATGGCTGTGCTGAGTTGGACTGGCCTGTCTCCTGACAAGAAGGACAGCAACACCGGTTGGTTTCTTGCGGGGCATTGCCAGTTTGTTCCAAAAAACTTTTTGATTTGGAAACATCTAGATGATTCTCCAACCAACACCACTTCACAAACCACTCCTCATTGGATCTTTTGGGTTGTCGCTGCACAACTCTTTCTTGACGCAAGTGTCCTGGCCACGCGCAATTCAAAAAATCATCTATTGTGGAATGCGGGATCCGGGATGAGGGTTGGCACAGTAACTACAGGGGCATTTGGGGATCTTCAGTATACAGGATTTATCTCTCGAGATGTTTTTTTGTACAATTCCTATTTAGTGGAACCCACAGTATAGTGTCGGGCCAAATGCACTTTGTTCAACCGGGTGGGCATCAGCTCTATCCCTTTTCAAGCTCTTCGAAAGTGGTGATTTGTCCCCGGCAGCACGTACGTAATCGCACGTCACATGTTCACACCATACAGAACATCGTGTGAGCTGTTGCCGCTGCACATGCAGGAAATTAAAAAAAATGCCAACCAAAATGATGTGTTTGTGTTATGGCAAGTGTTTGACATTGAGTGCAACAGCATCACTCTAAGATGTCCTTTTTTTGTAATTGCGGACATTGCGGTCCATACCTTTTTTGGTAGCAGGACCCATGGGAATGATCTAGATACCCCTTTGATCTGTCCCCATGTCTCAAAATTCAAGACACACCGGACGCAGGCTCAATCCATGTCAGGAGAATCATCGTCATCTCTCACCTTCACCGGTGCGGGCCCCAATTACGTGAAATGGATCTGACCCATGGCAGGCAAAGGGCTAGGTCATGTACATTTGGGCTGAGACTTTTGAATCCGTAACAACAACATTGGTTGCAACCCTTGAATTGGACCAAGATCTTGCCTTCTGGGACTTTCGTCCACCCTTCGGTTTGCAAAGAGATTCAGCCATAGATGCAAGTTCAACATAGTGCTGACGCACCCCCATGGCATCATTCAAGCATTGGGACAAACCCGGAAAATGTTCTGGTCGTGACTCCTGGCAGGGCGCTAGGGTGTGGTGCACGGTTAACGGATGGGACCCGACAGGATCACACCAAAATCCCCCAACCATGGACATTCTGAAAGACCTGTGATTCGTATGAAACTATGAAGAGGGATGACAGATGATGTGTCCTCGGTTGAAACATCGCAAATGCCTTTCAGCTGGAAATAGCACTTCTCCAGGTCAATGGCACACTGGATCAGGGAATTGCCTTACCCAGCAAGTTGACCACACCAATGCAACATTGAATGGTTTTGAACATATAGTATCCCGGAGAATCCATCTTTGAATTGGAAATTGACATGAATGCTTTGAATTTGGAAATCCATCTTTGAATTTGGAAATATATCATAATCAAATATATCATGAATGCTGAGCTACGAAGACCTTCCTGATGCTTCATGTTGACAATCTTGATGGGTAGAACCTTTGCATTTTGCAAATCCTTGAGTATCTGTGTGACCATCCAACCGGCTGCTCCCAGGGGATCGTCCTCCAGATCAGGCATGGTCCTGGGCCGGGCTATCGACGAACAGTATTCCCCGGCCAAACAAATTCTTTAAGGGGATGTTTGCAGCAACAAGGGATAAACTTCTGTGGGAGTTGTGGTGATTCCCGTAATGCCCATGTTTAAAAACCAAAATTTGGTTCATTCCCATGTGGGTTTAAGAAGCCCCATTCTGATTCATTCCCATGTTTACGAAAGGTCATTTTGATTTGGCAAACCCACCCTGATGAACCATCAACCCACAAAGACAACTTGATGGGTGTAAATATGGATGAAGACAAGTGTCTTCTTTGTCTTGGAACCAGTACGCGGTTGACCATTGTCCCCGCGACCTCGCCCTCTTCCCTTACCACGGCCCTTACCTTTGCCCCCATCGACACTTGGAGGTGGCGCAACCGGCGCAGCAGCTGCGCTTGCTTGGCGACACAAGTTGCCGCTTGGCTCGGCAAAAGCCTTCGTGTGATCCAATCCTTTCATCAGCTTCTGGGCAGCCTCCAAATGGAAGGGGATCAATTAGGGGAACCATTGAGTGGGCAAACATTGAAACAGATTTAAACCATCATTAATTGCTAAGACAATGTCTCACCGTACCTCACATCCATGGGTGAGCTCGGCTTTGCTTCCATACTTAGTCTCATCAGCCACTTCCTCCTCGTCCTTGCGTCCTAATTCTGTGACTACCTGGGGACCAATGGGTGGAAAGTCTGATGCATATGTCTAGGACAGCCATGCCTTCAATGATTTCAATCTTCCCTTTTCCAATATATTCTTTCCATATGGGACTTTATATAAGAATTATACCGAAGCTTTGCAGGTGTGTCGAATATTGGGTTGAAACTGTATCTAAGGGCTAGGCATAAAAAGTTTCCAGGTCGGGGTCATCAGGGTGACCTTGGACCATTCCCTCTTGTCTCTTCTTGGCGATCACACGATCAGCTGCATCATGGTCTCCACCATGCAGCGCAATGATTTGGGCACGAGTACGCCATCCTCAAAATGACAACAAGACCCCCATCATACAAGATCAACCTGCGTAGTGTTGATTGCAAAATTAAACGCCCCGGACCAGAAAACCCCATACGCCATGGCCGAGGCTGAGCAAGATTCGTCTCTTCTTGGTGTCGACGGTGCGATCTGTGTGGGTCTTGGAAGATTCAACATGCAGCCTTGGTGAACTTGGTTACAAAAAAAGGAACACCCACACACCAATATCAACACATTATTTGGGGACGAATTCTGACCATATGTATTTAAAGATAGCGGTCAAGTCTCAAACTCCAGTCCTTTCCAGCTTCCAGCCACTTCGCAAACAAAGCCGTCTTAGCGGCCTGCTGTGGTCAGTGAATGTGCTAACAGTTTTCAATGGTGTTCTTACATGCACAAAAGTATTGGATGTGTCACCTACGTATGTGCAGATGTGGTGAATGTAAGTGTAATATATATATATATATATTATACATGTGTGCGTGTGTTTTATTTCTGCACATGTATGCACATCCAACATATATATATATACATCCACATGTATGTACATATATTTATATATATACACATACACGTGCATACAATTATAAATACAAGAACATACATATCATTTATGTATGTAAATTATATATATATGTATAAAAACGACATGCATATCTGTCTAGCATCCAGTAGCTGGCCTTGTTATTCTTTTCCACGGCTTCGTTCCAAAGATTCACAAACTCCTTTGGGATGCTGTTTGCCTCTGGATCCTTCAGTCGCCTGCGCAGAAGTGTGGAACATACTTTTTTGATCTGCGTAGGGTGTGCAGTGCGCAATCATTTGTTTTTTGTTTTGCTGCTTTGGGCCTCTTGAAAACACCTTGCAAAGCTTGGCGCTCGTTGTAGTCCATGGGGTGGATGGCCTACGCAACCGTACATAGCACATGCACGCAACACAAACAGTGACGATACCCTACCTGTGAAGTGTCCGCCACATTTACGTTGACTGATGCCATAGGAGGTTGTGCAGGGGCTGGTTTGGCAGGCGGGGATGCTGTTGCTGGTGCTTTCGCGGCGGGAGCTTCTGGTGCCCAGGTGATGTGCCTCTCCAGATGCTTCTGGGGTGTGGCCACAGTGGCTGGGGTAAGCTTCTTTGACGCTGCTTTGAGATCTTCTCGCTCTACCCATAGACAGAAATCCAACAATTCATGGTACGGATCATTTGTCCCCCACTGAGACTCAACTTCCTCTATGGATTCAAACCCGAGGTCTTTCTGCAGGAACTTCATGTAGTCCTGGAACTGCGGTTGCGCCATGGCCTCACACAGTGAGTCGTCGAGCTCCTCCTCGGTGAGCTTGCTAAGTTTTTCTTCGGTGTAGTCACTGATTTCTTTCATCTTAGAATCGTGTTCGCTGGCATCAAGTGGGGCTGCTCTGCGCAGAATGGGCGGTGGCGGTGCTGTAGCTGGTGATGGGAGTGTTGATGGAAGGCTACTTTCTGGTGCAGTTGGCGGGTGTTTGGGTGGTGGAGGTGCTGGTGTGACATAGGGATTCATGGAATCTGCTGGCGATGTTGGTGACGCTGGCTTGGTGACCATTGTCTTTGCTGCAGTGCTATGCTTGGCAATCGCAGGCTTGATGCTAGAGGTTGTCTTGGCTGGGGGGCTGGTCAGTGCTGCGCCAACTGCTTTGGGCATAGGAAGTGGTGCTCCTGGTGCTTCATGTTTTGTTTGCATTACTTTGGCTGGGGGAGGCAGTGGGGGGCTCACAGGTTTGGGCACGCTTGCAGCGGCTTTGGGTGCTGGTTCATCCAATGGGGTGCTTGGATGCACAAGCGGTGTCAACTCAGGAACTCTACGGGTTGAAGGGTCGGGCGGCACCCACTCAGTCTTCCAAGACCCAACCTTGCACGTTGGACGGGGGGAAGCTCCTACAGGAAACAATTCCCTTTTCACTGCTCCATTTGTTTTGCTACCTGCAACTGGGCTAGGATGTGGGCACTTTGCCTTTTTGCTTGGACGGGGGGCAGGGCTTGGCGCTGGTTCTGGAGATGGGTTCCAAGGAAGTGTGTCTGCAGTGGACGCCCGTGAGAACTCAGCAGGAGAAATGGACCTTAACATGCACGTACACAAACACGCACGCGTGCAGACATGTGTCCGTTCAACACTGTACATAATGCATTTGCATTGCGCAAAATATGTGTTCATATTCTCAATTCGACCCCAGTCACTCCTGTTAGCTGCTGGGATTTGCACAAAAATATTGCGAATTAATTCAAACCAAAGTGGGGAAGACGGCAAAATAAAACTGAAGGTGCTTCATGTATAACTACCATGTTGTGGGTTGCTTGTTAACCTGAGCACTCCACTCATTCAAAGAAAGTTGGGATTCATGCTCCCGAGAAAGCCCCATGCCCCGAGGCCAATCCACTGGAGAAGGCTCTGACATCTCCTTTTGCAGGACTGGAGAGACAAAGTGGTGGTAAATTGAAAGGGTCTTGAAGGGGAATATAATATATATATATATTCATTGTGTATATAGGGCTGTTGTGTGTTTTTACGCACATATGGGGATACCATATTATTCTTATCATAGGTGGAAATGAAACGAAAGATTCCTGTCCTTGCTGTCTGATCTAGCAGGGCCGGCCGCAGACGGAGGTGTTGGCGACAAAATGTCACTCTTTGAAGGGGTCCCCATTGGCAGTTCCTGTGCAGAAGTGACAGGGGAATACCCTAAACCAAGTACCAATGGGCGACGTAGTGGATTACTTGCCTTTGTGGATACCAACATGTATGAACCATTAACAACCACACCTTGGGTACTGCTCCATTCCAACGATCAAAAAAGTGTCGTACTTCACCAGCAGAAGGTCTGTGAAACGGAGGGAGCTTGGGGTCTTCCGGCTTCTTTGCAGCCTTTGTTACTAAATGGATCTAAACGGTGTCTCATGAAGGTACAAATGTATTCACATCACAGCATGCCAACTTAAGCGCAGGTGATTCACTTTCTGCAGCCAAGAGGCCATAGCACAAAGGCCAACCACCAGCCAAGTCCCGGTGATCTTTTCCCCAGATTGCTGCAGGATGAAGAGAGGAACAAAATGAAAACAACATTTCCCGATGCAGGAATGTACAACCATGATTTCCCGATGCCTTAAAAACATTTCCCGATGCAGCAATGTTCAACCATGATTTCCCGATGCCTTCCCGATGCCTTTCCGACGTCAGATCGTGTTGGATCCTCAAACTCCCTTTGTTTGAGGGTCCGACGTGAACCCTCCCGATGCCTTCCCGATGCCATCCGATGCCCAATTCTGACATAAACAGTTCCGCCCGATGCAATCCGATGACACCCGATGATGTCAGGGCCAGTCTCCCGATGGCAGGCCCAAAACAGATATAAACTATATATATATATAAACTGTCGCACCATTATGTTTATTTTTGGCTGTTATTGATGGTTGAAACATTGCATTTTTTTTTCTGCACGTGGCACCATGTGAGCGCAGCTTTCACCAGGTGAATTTTCACAAGGACCCCCACACTAGAGTTTCATAAGCACACCAACGGACCTCTATATCCTCTATTGGTTTGCTCTCACGCAGCCGGAATGCGATACATACGTTAGCAGTGCCATGTGTGTGCGGGGGACCCTTGTGGATTCAAATTAGCATTGGACAAAAGGACTATGGTATCGCATAGCCTCAAAAGCCATGGAAATTGAATTTTAATGTACAGCTTCACCACTATAGCTGCATTTGATTTTTTGGACTCCATATCATATGGATTCCTTCCGCTTGGCCACCCGGTTGTTGAGCATGTCTAGGAGACATGCTTCCACTTCATCCAACCTGCGCGCGAAGGAAAGATGGAAGGCTTGGAAGTGGACGGACCATTGGTGGATATATCACTTTTATCTCAAAACCTATTTTCCGGTTGGCTCCACCTGCTAAAAAGGGCTAGCGCAAAGGAAAACTGCCAAAAAGGAACCCCACCCCCCGGAAGGGGGGGGGGATGGGGGGTTCCTTTTTGCAAGTTTTTGTTTTTTTTTGGGGAATGGCAAACCGGCATGTAGTTTGGTTTGTTTTTTGGGGGGCGACCTTTTCTCTGGTTTTAGGTAACTTTTTGTAAGCAAAAAAGGCCTCGTTTGAAACCCAGTCTGAATCCGAAGCCATTACGACAGGAAAAATACAACTTTTACACATCATGGATTTGTTTCTGGTCATTGAAGGCCATCCCATGTGAACCATGATACCGGCACCTTACCTTGCATCGTTCCAATCATCAGGGGTCCCATCAACTAATGGTTCACCACCAGGAGGTGTAGCATAGCGGCTGAAGGTTGAACATACCTTGGTACAGCAGGTGGGTACCTCAGGGACTTGTTGTTCCAGTTGGATGTTCATCGATGTTCATATTAAATGCCACCCAAAAGACAACCAAAAAACATGTCCATAGTATGTGGCCTTAAAATACATTTCCAAACAGTGTCAGCAGGGTTGCCTCTTTTCCACCCTTAAACAAGGACACCACAAGAAGGGCATTAGTGGTTTATGCGACGCCCGCCATATTGTATTAATATATACCCATGCAGTCTTTGAACCGATTCATTGCAGCTGAAGGACCGCCCTCCCAAACTCCGGGGGGTATACTTCAGTCTCACATAACTTTCCCGGAACCCCCTGAAAGCATAGCTTCCCACTTGCCGACCGGTACTGTCGAGTGCTCCCACTCTTCCCGAACTTCTTCTTGTTGAGCTTCCTGGCTATGGATTAGTGATTTCTATTGATCTGACATTTGCACATCGTATAGTCCAAGCTCAGGGATGACAACTATGTTCTGTTTTTTAATATAATTGGAGAACAATAAAATGCATGCAGTCCTATAAAGACGTTGAACTTCCTTTGACGAACTCACCAGTTTAACAGGCTTCCAGGTCTTGGCACCATACATTCCAAGCCAGGTCATTTGTTCCGTGTGGCCGCGCTTCTTGAGGAACTTGCGAAGCCGTGGGTGGAAGTAGATCTGGCGGAATGGGTTCAACCATATATTCGTTCAAACAGTCCATTTCAATTTGTGATCCAATCCAGTCTCTGAATTTTATGGTTTTTTCTTGGCTCTTGCAACTATGGAAAACTGTGGTATGTAAGGCTGGGGCAAGAGATTGCAGAGGATTTTCAAGCATGAAATTTGCTCCACGGTGGAGGGCCACCATACATAACAAAGTCACCTTGCAGTGGGAAAGGAACAATTGAGCCACCCAGCTACTTTGGGGCAAAGTCCATGTACATCATATATGGGACTATCTCAAACTTTGTGGTGAGCGAGCATGATTCTTCCCATATAAACTATACACAAACATACATATATATATTATATATATAGATATAGAATTGTATAGGAAACCTAGTTTATACCAATTATATATAGTTATATCATACATCCCCAACGACATCACCGCGACTGACTCAAAAAGCCCAAGTCTCACGACTCACCATTAGATTGGCTTCCCGCACAGAGCGGTACAACCTGCCATGTGGCTGGAAGGAGCACATGTAAGCATCAAGCAAACATGTAGTTTGATGTGGTACTTTGCCTGCTGTATTGGAAACCTGACCTTGAAAACTGTTTCCCAAACATGCAGCTTCCTACAGTGGGAAACGCCTAGTTTGTTCAACATGTAAACGGGGTCCCGGCCTGCATCCTAATGGTCTTTGTTTCGTTCGTTTGGACGTTCCACCTAGGAGAGGCCGACAAATCATGGTCTTGAGACCTAAATAGATCTCAACACTTCAACCATTTTTTTTTTAACAAGAACGACCAACATGCTGACCACATGTCCCATCTCTATGCAGAGGTTTGTTACAGATACTCACTTGGATGGAGGAAAGGGATTTGACCATGCTACTTGTTTTGGTGCTCTGTGTGCCATCCCTGTTTTACATGTGTGCAGCTTAGAAACGGTTGACTATGCTCCAGCTCGAGCATTTAATCCCAGCAGAAAGCAGTCCTCCCAGCTTCAAATTCATCACTGCCCACAGCGAGCGCAGGAAACCAACGGGAGATAGCAGGTCCTCAGTCAGGTCTGTGAAAGCACCCGGGGGGATGATTGTGTGGAATCAAAAAACTATATATATATATTATATATATATTATACATAATATATATATATATATCATTAAGTAAATATATAAAATAAATAAATAAATAAATATATATATATATATATATCATTACTTCCTATGAAAGGGGTGCACGCTTCAAAGGAAATCTTTGGTATACTTCAGGATTCTTTCAGATTTTTTTTGTATTTTTCCTATCCGTTGGGACCCCAAAACAAAGCACACACACATATAGAATATATATATATACATGTTATATATATGCTTACTCAGTGGGTGTCCTTGCGGAAACAAATTAAACTTTTTCCTGGGTTGGGTTTGCGCGCGTTTCTGGGGTATAAAATAGAGCCCCCTCGGGGGCACGAACCCAATCAAAGAAAACAGTTTAAAATTTGCACACTTGCTGAGTCAGTATATATATATATATATTTAATATACATGAATATATATATATATATATCCATTATGTTGAACCAAGAAGCGTCTCGGACATCAAGAATGATATCCATCGCAGTTGCCTTAAGGGATTTATACCGGTATGCCTTTGCAATTGCCCGGCGCCCCGCGAAAAGATCAACGTTGTCAAACTGATCACCCGGCGGTAGGAAGGCCTGGGACCGAGAGTAAAACTTATCAATCTGATCAATCTGGGGAAATGTCGGTATATACTATAGAAACCGTCATGCCACCTGTATTTTTTGAGCTAAGTCCATGGCCTCTGCCATCAAGTTCATCAATATCATAAGCCGAATTGGAACATATCCAGGATGGTGAGGTCCATCACGGGGAGGCTTAGGCAAAAAAACAGGGCCACCACTCTTTCCAGAGCGGACACCATTCTTCCTTTTGAACCTCAGGAGATCTTAGGGCAGAAATTCTTATTCAGTGGTTGATCTCCGGGGCGGACTCAAGGGAAACAAGTTAGTTTAGAGTTTAGAGCTTAGGCATTGGCTGAGCAAGAGTATATCATAACAAGCGTCCAAAGGTGTTCAACATGTGTGGACCCAGTCTAAAACAACCCAAGGAACTGAAATTCATCAAGGCCTGTGTTCGGCCCCATCAGTCCTTAGATAGTTTGATATATATATCTATATGTTTAAATCCAGCCAGCGTGCAGGACAGTAAGAAAGCTACATTGCAGACTTTCCATCTTGAAAGGACAGCGGGCGCAGCCGAGGGTCAAATTGCCCAGAAACGGTGGCTAAGGGCGGGCTGAGGGTCAATGGCTATCACACTATATCACACTCAGTAAAAGACTGGCTAGCACTGATCACATCTTTTGTGGGTGGACTGCATCGGCAAAAGAAAACCAGCATGACAGTGATAGTGACATTATTTTTGTCCTCCCTTTGCATGTCTTAAATGGTCGGTGACACAGGATCCAACATTTTGCACCTGTGCACAAGTAAGATCAAACCCCAATTTGCCAATTTGCATCAATTTGCCAAATGAGCATCAAAGAGCTACAATTGGCAGCCGCACCCTCGTTCCAACATGTTGATGTTGGGAAGGAATCATAGGAGACGGGCACTCGCCAACACTTTGGATGTGTGGGTACAATGCCCCAACCAGGACCACGCAAAATAGTCAGATGATCAGATATCATGATATACATGAGAGAAATCTACAAAAATTATGCCACGGACTGCAAGCAAAAAATAACATCCTGGTTTGGGAATCAAAATGTCAAGCTCAAGCCGAATTTGTTTTGCAGACCCATTTTGGGTTATCAACGAGGATCAGGTTTGCCCTTAGAGACATTGTTCTTTTTATCCCTGGGCTCCCTGGGCTCCCTGGGAATCCCTGACAAACTTGGTGAAATCTTGTGGTGCACACGGAGTAACCACGAGGCATGCTTTCCCTTATTCTTACACTCAGCGACTGTGCACTTGGTTGCCTGTGCCCGACGGTAGGCTGTGCTGTAGACAGCATTGTATGTGCAATGGGCTGGGGCTTCCACTGCGTCATCCGGAATGCTGAACTCTGGCTGTTCCTGATTGCTGCTGGGAACGACAGGTGCCTCAGTGGTGGAAGTGACAGGTGCCTCAGTGCCAGGTTGCTTTGCCCTGCGTGCTCTCTTGGATGTGCTTGGGCGTGGTGCGGCCTCTGACATGGAGGCCTCTGCCGGGGATGCAGCTGACGAGGCAGCTCGAGACTGGGATGCGCGGCGCACCCTCTTGTTTTTTTCTTTGCGGCCTCCCCCCACTCTTCCCTTTCTCACTCTCCTGGCTGCCCCCTTCCCTGGAGTTTTGGATACCTTCGACTTTGCAACCTTTGAAGCCTTGGTCTTTGTGGGACCCTTTTTGGACTCTTTCCCCTTTGCACGTCTCTTGGCAGCAGCCTTGGGTGACAACCTTTGAGGTTTCCTTCCCCTTTGCTGACCCTGTTCTTCGTACTTGGGGACTTCGTGGGTAAGATCTTCATTCATGAACTCAGGCTCAGGTGGTAGTGAATATTTGGGGTCCAGAGTGACCTTCCAGCACTTGAAATTTTTGTTCAAGGGGTTCTTGGCCCAAGCAGCTGAACTCCAAGATGCCCCTGTGAGGTCAACTTGCGGACTGCCAGTATCACTGGCCTAAGTTTCAAAAATGAAACCAAGCCCCATGCAGTTGAGATTTCTTTTATATGAGAATATATGAAAGTATATGCCATATACTGAGAAAGACACGCATGCGACTCGACGAGTTCGCTCGTTCATAGGGGATGAAGGCAATGGCATAGATTTCTCCTTACATAACAAGACGACACATTAATGAAATCATTGTGGGAAATTGAATGGAAACAAACGAGCGCACCACACACATTCCCGCCAGGACTCATGCTGCACCGAATCAGCTGCCAAAGGACCCGGCCCAGCACAGCACTCCTGTGTGACAGGGACGGGGGCTTATTCTATGATCCCGACACATGCGGCGGCTAAACCATTTTAAATTTTAAACATATGTCTGACTGCATGAGCCCAACAGGCATCAAGAAATACCCAACAGGCTCAACGAAATAGCTAGCACTAAGGGTGCATGTTGATTGCAGCATCAACCCCTAATTCAGCACAGTGACTGGAACCGAGGGATGATCAGCTTTCCCAACAGCTTCGTCACAGCTACGGTCCTCGGTGTTCATAAAAAAAGGCAACCAAACACTTGCCATGGGGACATGCATAGGAACTTATCGTAAGTAAATGTTCGTTGGCTTCTGGTGATAGCCAATCATCCACCGAAGCTTGGAGTTTCCAGGGTGGAACCGTACCCCGTCAACGGTGGTTTCAATCAATTTTGAAACACACGGCATTTAGATTTGTAGCCAAACAGTAGGGTTATATGCGTGATCATGTGTCCATGATATGTATTCAAAGTTAAGGAAAACGCAGCCGAGACACATGAGGGCTGCCACCACTGGGCATCTCATCAAGGTCCTGAGTCCGTGCCACCCATATGGATCATTCTTTGGTGCTAAGTCAGTTCTTCATATACAACACATGGAGTTAATAGATGTATGAAAGCATGTGATAACTAAGCCAGTGGCTACACTTTAAACTTGTTTGGGAAGCAAACCCACTGAGTAAGTATGAAAGCATATGAAAAGTCATCACACGGTGCACACTACATGTTCTGCTGGCTTACGTGATC
Source organism: Cladocopium goreaui (assembly GCA_947184155.2). NCBI lineage: Eukaryota > Dinophyceae > Suessiales > Symbiodiniaceae > Cladocopium > Cladocopium goreaui. The sequence continues at coordinate 9,197 of CAMXCT020002291.1, read as the reverse complement.
ATATATGTTCATGAAATCTGCCTATACATGTTTATGTCCCAGAATCTGCATCAACGGAGTGCAAACTCTGACTGGCAGGAGCAAGATCCGAGAGAATCACTTCCAGATCCACTGCGTCATCCTCAAGCAGGCGGGAGACTGGTGTGTAGGGGGTGCGCCTAGCTTGAAAGTCGATTTTAGTAACCTTCCCCAAAAACCAAGTCCGGGCACCCAAAAAAAATGAGACATACCCGACATACCAATTTGTTGACCCTTTCTGGTTCTGCAACATTACTTCTATCACGCATGACTTTGATATTCTTCACCATTAAAATTTCGAACAAGGATCTGCATGTGCAGCACGGTCTCCGCAGTCAGATGAAGCGGTCATGTCCGGTTGCACCACGTTGGTCATGTCGGGTTCCACCACGTCCTGGGCTCATGAATTAGGAGCTGTAACTACATAGGTATGACGGTATGACAATTGAAACCATGGCACGTACAAGCAAGACTTGAGCTTAATCTTTTGTGAAGGCGGCCCAGGTTGCAACATGATCATGGCTTATCTAAATGCTTCACAGATTCAGTCATCAAACCTGGTTCGTGCTGGGTGGCTACCGCACTGGAAGGAACCATGTCAACATCATCATCCTGCAGAGTGTGAACAGTCTGAGACTTTCCCTGGGGGGGTGAATATGTCGTCGTGGTTTCAAAAGTCCGCTCAGTGCTCCGGAACTTCAGAACGGTGTAGCTTTTCAAAGATTTTTTTTTTTCATCCCTAGCCGAAAAAAAACACAGAGCCACAAACGTCGGCCTCTGAGTCAACAATCTCTGTGCACTCAATTGCCATCTCTTCCTTGTTGCGGGGCAGCTGCGTGACAAGGTTGGCATGGCTCATTTGGATATACCTCTGGCTATACCATGCAACATATATTTTTGTATATTTATTATATCGACCATATAGGCATGGCATAATATATAATTTTGAAGGGATTTTTGTTTTTTTTGAAGTTGGATCATCCCATTGCCAAGGAGCAAATTGTTGGGACAACATGGCACGTCCCATTCCCTTTTTGCGCGGCCAAGGTTCAAAGATGCCATCGGAAAGTGTTTGAGAGGCCGGAGCTTCACAACCAGTCGGAACAGGGATTGGGATCGATGAATCCTGAGGGTCAAGCAGCCAAGGGCCTAATAGGGACTGAAGGGTCGAACTGAAAAGCACCAGTTGTTGAAACAAACAATTGTTGAAACATGAGTAAACAGCATAATTCTCTTGTAATAGACTAGGGTCATTGAGGAGATACTGTGGGAGCACATAGGGATTTCGCACTGCAGTGGGAATCGCACGCACGGCATGCGGCTGTGGTGGCTTTCGCACATCATTGGTCGACTCACGGATCTGAGCCTTCTCAAGCTTGTTCAAAGCAAGCTCAACATCACCCTCGCAGTACTCCAACAACTCAACTGCCCTTTTGTAGTCAAGACCACTAGCCATGACCAAACCAATGGCATTCTTCTTCGACTCAGTGTCAGCATCAAGTTGGGAGAAACCTTGAGGGACACGGGGGGGTGGCCCATACATCTTCTCCATGGACTCTGACCATCTAGCAGGGCCATTTGACCCAGAAGGCAACTCCTGGACAAAGGGTGGAACATGGTGGAACTTCATTGCGTGTGATGCCTGATAATTATGATAATTATTTGTACATAATGCTATATTTCTGAGTTCGTACGCGCGTGTGCCTTTATGTGTGCGCAAACGTGATGTTCATTGTCTAGACATGCCTGTCAGTCATGAAATGCCAAGTCTCCTCGCGTGCAGACTCGGCTGAAGCCGCGCTCATGCTCTCTGGAACTGGCGCGGTGCGGGTTCTATAAAAGAAATATATGTTCATTTTCCTTCATTCCCTTCATTCCAGCCACATGCCAAGTATATAAGTAGCTATAATATAAAAGAATCCGTTGTGCCCTCGCCTGAGCGAGTGGCTTTTCGGCAAGTCTCTCGGGCCCGCCGATCGTTTGGTCTACAAACAGCTTGCAGCTGCACTGCTTCGGGTGTCAATGTAGTTTTGATCAATGATTTTCGCCAATATCTTCGTGCATATGACAAGAGGGCTTGGACTACGTAGCCTTCCTTGATTGTGTGTTCCAACGTTCATGCAATAGATAACATGGATATCCACACCATACCACATAGCACGCTAAAAAAATAAAAGAAAACAATGCTAGGCTTTAAGTGGAAGTCTTTCGAGGCCCAATCCCTTTTGTCTTTCTTGTATCTGGATTTGGAAAGGTTACCCTCTGTCTCATCATCGATGCTCGCGAAAACAGCATGCAGGTTGCCAAGCGTGATCTCCCCTGAGATGTGATCTGCATGCAGAGGCTGGCGCCGGGAAATATATACATATTGTTTTACACGTGTGTAGACATACATTTACGAACCAACAAAGCCAAAGGCACATTCAGGTGAGATATCAAAAAGTGCGAGGATCAGGGGCATAAACCTCTGCATCTCGTAGAAGGACACATGCCAGGAGTTGACATCTTCAAATAAAGTGTTCTCTGGCTTGTTGGCCTCTAAGCACTTTGTGAATGATGCCATGGGCACATGTAGCTTCACAGCACCTCAAATCCGTGAGTCAAAATCACAATAATACTCATATATAGTTGGGGTTGGGAAAACTTGGCCATGCTGACTTGGCAACTTTTGAAAGACAAGTTGCATTTGATTGCATGTTCCAGCTCAGTGAGCGGGATGGCCATTGCGAAGCCAACCCATCTACACAATATACACTTGAGCCTGTCACAATCAGCCGTTAGTGGGGTTTCCAAACTATTTTATTTTAGGTGGTCGATGCTGTTTTCACCTTGGGAACCCATAGCCCATGCAGCTCATCTCCCCCACCAAGACCCTCTTGGCCACGCCCTGTCCTCCCGGGAAGGCGCAGCGGCGCATCCAGTGAGAGCGCAAGGTTCATGATGACCAACCCAGAAGCCATGCGCCAAAAGGTGATGCAGCGCTTGTGATGTTAAACAAAGGGGTAGTGTCAATGTGGATCATGCTTGGTATATCGGCTAAAAGGTATTTTCGAAGTTTTGCACCAATGAAAACTAAATTGATCACTAAACACTTTGGCAAAACCATGAAAAAGCAGGTAAAGATCGCTAGGACCAGTGAGCCAACATCTGTCATGGTTTTGGTGGATGCATCATCTCAATTCCTGATCCCCCAGCACCCCTGGACCCTGTTGGATCGTCGGCTCTTTCCCCTGAGGGTCCGGGACCCTCGTGGTGAGGGTCGAGGGTCAGAACCCTCACTCAGAGGGTCAGAACCCTCGTGCAGAGGGACCCATGAGTCTTAGGGATGGTGGATTGGTGGCAAATATGGCAGCCCGAAGTCTTTGAGATCACCTGCAAACTGATGATTCAGTTGCAGCCAATGAGTTTCTTTCGAGGACTTCTGGACCTGTGAAGGATTATGTGAAGCCTTCAGTCAGTCCTTCACTTGTTTGGACCGGTGTTTCAAATATTCTGCTCAGTGTTATGTGTCAATTTGAAGTAATCGGAGCCGACATGAGCAGCTATGACAAATCGTTCACTCGTGTTATTGCGAAGACAGAAATCGAGCAACAGGTTGGATTGTTCAATTCGACTGGTGAACCAACATTTGGAGCTCTGGCTAACGCCAATCTTCATTTTCTGGAAGATTGCAAGTCCTTGGGGAACGATTGATCAGCCGCAGACTTGTTCAATCTGGCGGTTTTGGAGTTCGGTGGTGTAAAGTTTGAGGGCACTTGAGCTTGGAGTTGCTCGGTTCCTTAAAAGATGATCTATTTGAATCAGGATTGACTCGCACGTGTCAGGGGCAGCTCTTTCTTTTCCACACCTTCCCATATGTCATCGGTTCTTATACGTATTCTTGTTGGCTGTTCCCATATATCCTCCCTTGAAAAACCCATGAATTGAGGACTTGAGCACCTCAAAAAAAAAGGACAAATGCATACACGTGCTATGTTGCCAGTTACAAAATGTATTAAAATGTCATAACTTGGGAATTCCCCAAAAAATGGTGGTCGGGTCCTTCCCAGTTTTCCCAGGAGAATGTGACCGCCTGGAAGCTGCCCATAGTGTTCCTGGGGATGAGCCGCGGCTTGGATTCACTTGAGGATTCTGGATGAAAAAACATCTTTAGATGAAAAATGGGATGAACAAATTGAAGATTGAGTTTTGAAAGACCCCAATGTTTGGCTGTTTGAGTCTTAACACATTTTAAAACAATCCAATGTATGGCTGTTTGATATTGTTTGCTGTTTGTTTGTCAAGAACGGAAAGGCCCGGGTCAATTTGGTTGGTTCGAGATGTTGAAGACATCTGCATGGGCTGGATTTGACCCAAAATCTCATGGTGCATCAGCATGATGATCATTGAAATAGCAATGTTGTTGGTATCCAAAAAAATGGATGATGGATGGTTTTATATGGGGGGTGTCCTAAAATGGTGGTACCCCTAAATCATCCACCCAACTCAGATCTGTCTTACATTCATCATTTCACAGTGCTGCTGTCATCCAGAAGCTCTGCATGGATCCTCAAATGTTTATAGGATTTTCCATTAAAAACCATCCAGCTATTGAGGTATGATGGAAACCTCCGTATGGATATTTCTTGCACCTTTGATCTTTCAGGTATCCCAGGTGGCACGCACAGAGCCGATAAAAAGGGTCTCAGAAGAATCCCAAAACTAAGATAGTATTGGTCATAGGAGTCATACCCCCCATGTTTGTTACTTTATCGACGCATCATTCCCATACTATATGATCAAAAAATATTAAAATAGTTTGTACTATGTATGTAATGCTCTTTTTTCTCGCCAAAAAGAGTAAGAACACCCGAAGTTCCACGTCTTTCCCCAGCCTTCATAACGATGCGACTATCCACGGCAGGTATGGGTGCCCCGCACCCATCGGTCACAGAGATTTTGGAGCAGCGGCAATTGATGCACCTCCTACAGAATAGCAACTTAGCTGGGACCGAAGATAGATTAAAAAAGCCAGGATGTTCCATAAATGGGATGGTTTGTAATGGTAAATCCATGTAAATCCTGTGAACATTGATGATTTATTATGGGTACACCCTAAAATTAGGAAACCTAAAAAAAAACACTTAAAACATGATGTTTCCCGATGTTTTTTCACATGTCTTGGTGGCCTTCTTCTGGGTATCCCATTTTCAGAGAAACCCAAATGGGTTGTATACCGTTGAGGTTTTATGGGTAAGTGTGATGCGGGCGCTCTCGTATTACAACCTACTTACTAAATGGGCTGAAGCGTCAAGGATTATTGCAGACAAATGTTTTATGCTTCAAACTGTGTAGCTATCCAGCAATTGGGGTACCAATGGTCAGACACAATTGGTCACGTTTGGTGCGCAATCTAAGTAGACATGTTGGGGATGGATTTGAGCCCCAGCCAAATACGGGGGAATAAGAATGGTCCAATGCAGCCAACAATTCAACACAATCAGAACTATGATTGCTGAGTATATAGTTTGTTAGGTCACAATCAACTTTCCAAATGGAGGAATCGGAGATAACTCCAAATGAAATGCGTTGCAAAGACATGTGAAACCTGAAATTTCATAATGCAACCTGTAACTTCTGGGACGGAGAAAGCCGCCGTGCTATGCATAGCAGCCCACCAATTGTAATCACCACGAGCATAGTTTTCTGTTACCATCAGCATCAAGATATTGAGCAGATGCAATTTTCAATTCGTCGCACGGTAATTGTCAGCACCATGATCACCATCGATCATTGGTCAGCTTTCAATAATTATGGACGTGAGTCAAAACCCGTACCCCTGCAAGGTGGTGCCCCCCAGTTATAAATGGGTTGTAATATGTTATAATCCCATTATCAATGGACCTGGATCTTCAATTGCTACATTTTTTTTGCTCGTTTGGAGATTTGCATGTTCCCAAAATTACCATAACGATTGGACATTGACGTGCTCGATATTTTGAAAAAATGCTCCTTAAGCTCTATTGGCCCGATTGCGCTTATTTGCGCTCGATTGCGCGTATTTGTGCCCGAAATTGCGGCCATGTTTTTTGCTCCAGATCGCTGTCAGATATTGAAAATGTTCGCTATTTCTGATTTTTACAACGATCCTGGATATATGCTCGAATGCCCCAAAAGTACAGGGTAGCAAAAAATAATGTAATGATTGAAGACCCAAGGATATCTCACCTATAAACCATAGTTATTGGACTTATAAACCAACTTCGCTAACGAACTGGGGCACCACCCTGTGGTATACATACCCGCTAGACATTGCCCCATACCTGCCCATCACTGCCCCATCTTCGAAACGGTGTTACTGGCCTCATGGCAGGTGAAATTTCGCTATCTAGAGCCCTTGAAACCACGTTAAAACCACATGTTTGTTGGTGAACTGTTCCACAAATGTTATGACAATTTATTTTAGCTGGTGATTTTTCAATTCCCATGTTGGGTTTTGAAAAATCATCAAATCCAGGGATGTTCACTCTTTCGCTGCAGGTTCAACCGTTTAAACCTGCCATTTTTCTGTGGGATTTCAGACGGCAAAAATCCGAGGACCTGTTCGTGCGATGTCAGTGCAACGCCTGCTGGATCTCTACGATGCCTGTCGATCCTTGGAGAACTTTCCATTGGTGAATCGATAACCACCAATGGGACCCTGCAAATCCAAGAATTAGCAATAAAATTGGTGGATTTACCCATTGGAAAATGGTCATTTAGTGTGATTTTTCATGGGATTTTATAGTGATTCAATGGGATATTCATGGGATATACCCGGCCTGGTAAACATAGAAAAAGCTATTGAAAATGACCCATAGAAATAGTGGATTTTCCCAGCTATATAGCATGGTGATTTTCCAGTTCGTTAAACGTTTACCGGAGGGTATCTTGATGTATTGAATGTATTGTTGGACTGGTTAGAATGTAACAAGAATGGTTTACACTCCCCAAAAATGATACAAAGAACTGCATGCTATTCCAGGTACGGTCTCCTAACATGGACCTATGGTACGGTCTCCTAACATGGATGCAGCTACCTGGCGCTTATCCTGCGAATTTTAACATGGCTGCGCTAACATGGAACCCTTTTTTTTTGCCCAACGTTAGTTTTCGGGAGAGTATATCTCCATATATCCCAATATATATATATATATATATCAACATTAGGATATTATCACCATCATTGTTTGTCCTGGATGTTTTCTCAGTCGATGATTTCTTATTTTCCCATTGGTTAATCCACTGGGGAATCTACCAAAGCAAATCCCTACCTTCTATGGGGGGCCGTTTGAAGCTGGAAGAGTTAACCATATGATAGCTGATTTAACCATTCAGAATGGGGATTGAATGGGATGTGAATGTGAACAAATATATGTGAATATACATATATATAGATTCAGATATACACATAGAAGTTATATATGTATATAATGTTATAGTGGGATTTATAGCCAGCTGTAATCAGAAGTTGGATTGGCATTACGCAAGGCTTTGTCATGGTTTGTTTGTTTTATCGCAACCCGACAAAAAAAGGTGAACAGTAAAATCCGACCAAAATGAATTATACATTTCACTTTTTGTTTTATCCTACCCTAAAATGGCTTGGGGGGTTACAGTACTATACATTGTTTTACATCGCATTTTGAAGCGGAGCCATGCAAACCAACGCAGTGGACTGTACATCTTGGTCATCCATTTGGGATATAGCAAGAAAAAAGAAAGCAGAAAACCCAGTTGATAGGACTAAATAGTTATATGTATATATATATATTAATAATAGGACTTACAACAAATAGGACTTAATAGGACTTTACAAAGTCCTAGTTGATATAGAATATTATATAATTACCCCTAGAATTAAATAGGACTTAATAGGACTTTGTAATTGTACGCAAGTCTCATTCCTTTGCGATGTTGACGAGCCCAGGGTGGAGCGACTGGGGCGGACCATGAGAATGACTGTGTAGATCAATGAGTTGTAGTTTCAAGCACCAACCCCAACGGAAATCCCAATAATTAACTGGGATAATTATTCAGTGGGATTTTGGTGCTTTTTAAACATCCCATGAAATCTCTAAAATATCCTCAAGTTGTATGAATGTGTCAATATAGCTGGCCATGATCCGTTTCTATCCCCGTGATGTGTTTTTTCACATCACCATGTTCAACGTTCCACGTTCAGATTTTCCCGAAGCCGAGGCATTGGTTTCCTCAAATTGGACGTGGAAGGTTTCGATGAGGCGCTTATGGAGGATTACGTTCAGTACCTCCAGGAGCATCCCGAGTGCTGCTTGGTACCAACGGCAGATTTGCCCAGAGATCCCAGAGACAACGTGGGATTTTTGCCTAGAATATACGAGAGAATAGATGGTGATACATTGCAGATAAAACCAAAACCGACGAAAAAAGGGGGATTTCACCAACAAATTAGAGAATAGGCTATACTCATGAATATGGTTGATTTACCATTAAACATAGGGAAATGTTGTAGAAAAAAGATGAACAACATGTAATCATCATGGGTAATGATGGCGGATCTCTAGTACTTACTTTTTTTTTGCTATAACGATCATAACGATCATCACCTAAAAACTAGAATCTAAGACTGGAGATGTAAAAATGTAAAATGTGAATAGCCCATGAAATGAGGGGGTACCCCTTGATATATATAGTGACGGACTGAAACTTAGAATGCCGCACCCCTTCAGGTCGCGCTGTCCTAAAGAATGCCGCCGCGGGGGCAAAATCTTAAAAAACCCTGGTAAAATGCAATTTTCGGGTTGCAGCAATTTGAGCTGGTCTTTTTGTAATGAGTCGTTCGTAGGTAAATTTTGTGAGAATTTACAGCGTAATATGAGATTGAGTGCCACACATAGAATGCCTCCGGCCAAAAAGTCCAGGTCACAGCATGTCAAACATTTGAAGCCCATATTTTCAAAATACTCGGTATACGTGGGGTTTTATGTACTTTGTGCAGCCCACATAGAATGCCGCCAAAAACATATACAAATGTCAACATTCTGTTGCAAAATCTCTGTTTTTTTTGTGAAACACATGGTTTGAAGGATTGTATAAATTTACTATTTCATATGAATAATTGTATATAAATCCAATCTCATGGGAGGTTTCCTTTCCTTTTTCCTTTCCTTTTTCCTTTC
>CAMXCT020002290.1:0-106039 GCA_947184155.2 Cladocopium goreaui | reverse complement strand
TATCATCATGTCATGATGTGCAATGATTTGATCCTGTTTTTCGGGCCACTAGCAATGGACAATTCTTCATTTAGATGGCCTTTCAGTTCGGGCATTTCGCAGCTAATCAATATTATACCGTATACTTGAATTTCACTGGGTTTTCCCACTAAAATCACCATTTGTAGCTAATTTTCCAATAAATTTCATATTAAAAGACCTCCAAGTCCGTTCAAGGATTGCCCGGTAGCTGAGGATGCTGACTACCAAGTCCGTGCGCTGGTCCACAGCGAGAAGTCCAAAAAAAAACTCCTGGAAGCGTATCCCAAGTTGTCGGCGGAGAACATCGTTGTGGCGGACATTCAGAGACTTGTCCGGTTGATATTTGATATGTATATATATATAACTATTATATACTATTAATTATATAAATATACTGATTGGTGGTTTGGAACATGAATTTTATGACTTTACATAATGTAGGGAATAATCATCCCAACTGACGTTCACATGTTTCAGAGGGATTGAAACCACCAATGAGTACACACACATGTGTGTGTGTGTGAGCAGTGGCTGCGATCTACCCTGTTGATTGATGATTAGTTCAGGTATGCAAATCAACTTGTTTGGTTGATGATAGTTGTGTATACATATTTTTTTGAAGTAAAACTAGCATGCGGATTTTGGGACTGGTGGGTGGTTTTAAATATATTTTTGATTTTCAAGCCTGTGACTGAGGGGGGATGACATTCAGGTGTGCTTGGCGAACTGGGTCGAAACCCATGGAATCCCCGCGTTCGTGGTGTTTACCGGGTCGTTGTGGACCCGCCGTCTTCTACCCACTCGTTGGTCCATGATCATAAAGCAGGAACCGAGTGAACAACCCATAAATCATGGTGGGTATGGGGCACCAACCAGGTCCCTTAATTTTCCTCTTTGAGGACATCATTGTACACCTTGTGGAAGCGTATACTGTTGAATATGCCCCCCATTTCTCCAAGTCAAAGTGAACCGCGGAGGATTTGAGCCCCGACATGTTTGGGAAAGTCTTTAGTTAAAAAATGTGAATGAAAAGAGGCAAAAGATTCAATGCGTGTGTTCCTGAAAGAGACGCTTGAAACCCATGGTGTCCCTACCAAAATTAACTATCATCACCTGCTAAAGATTGCTTAATTCCTACAGTTTGGTGGCTTCAAATCCTAGTTTTTTGCAGTTTAAAATCTCATTTTTTTTGTATCTGAAGCAAAATTTCAAGGTTTGTAGTTACACAGCGATGACAGGGAGAGAGAGAGAGAGAGAGACGGAGATAGAGAAAGAGAGAGGGTGATGATGTATATATATATATATATCATTTTATATATAATTATATATAATATAAGAGAATATATAAGCATAGTTCAAAATCCACATTTTTGTGGGTTAACTCATGGTTAAACCTCCCATTCAGATATTCAGATTCTGATCTTTCCCAGGAACAAGTCGTCTCTGAAAGGGGTCTTCGCCGGCTGCACCGCGGCTGTGGTGGCGACCTCAGCTGTACCAAAGTTGAAGGCATGGTCCCTGCGACTCGGTGATTGATGGATTCTTGCCATGGGCTTTTAATGGCGTTTTTTACGGGGATTTAACATGATTTAACCAACCAAAATGGTGATATGATTTAAAATCATAGAGTCTTGTCTGTTTCTAAGTGATCCTTTTCCAAAACCCAAGTGGCCCTCTGCTTTGGGATCAAGGGGGGATGGTCCCCGTGTGCAGCCATGGAGAGCCCAAGTTCTCTGGCTACTGGATCGAGCGAATGTTCGAGCTCTAGCAGTCCAGAGGACTTCTTTTGAGGGGGGTCACCCTCCTAGCTTTGTTTAGTTTTTCAGGATCTATGTGTTGATTAGAGTCTGGGTCCTGGATTTGTTTTTCTTTGGTTTGCAGGATATTCAAATTTCCCAGCGCATTATTGACTACACTGAAATTGGCCCGTCCTTTCTGCAAACATCTGGAACCCTTTCTGCATTACTTAGTGTGCATTCTAGATTGTGGTGTGGTTCTGGGCAATTTGGCCACTTGTTGTTTCATCGTTGTTGCTTTGAGTTCCCTACCTATCTCAAGGATTGAATGACTGGATGTTGAGCTTTCATGGTCACTTCACTTATGCCAGTGATTGTGTCTTGTTAGCATTGGGGCTGATAGTTTGAAGTTGTTTTTACTTCATTGTGTTCGAACGTTCTTTACTCTGTGAGGTTCTGGGGCTGACGCACCATACCATGGACTGGAAATGATGTTTCACGCGGCTGGAAAGCTTGATGCCTTGAAGTTTCAGCAAGGGGCCCAATTTGTGTTCGGAGTATACTACTTTATTTGTACTATTTTCGTCCATTTTGGTTTATGTGCTTGTTTGCTTTTCCTAGGTCTGCATCAGAGGTAAACCCTGAAAAGCGGGAGTTCTTGAGGGGCAATGCCGGGCTTGTGGGGGAGATACTTGGCCCATTCATTTTGCATTGGAAATTTAAGCAGTTGACTTGAAGGATAATAATAGAAATATTAACTTGGGTTTCGCCCAGGATATGCCCTGATATCTTCACCAAGGAGGACCAGCGGCTGCCAATTTATGATGTTGCTTGGCTTTTCGTCGTGGGGCTGGCCTGCTTTCTGTTCTGAACCTTTCGATCCCAATTTGTGATTTGTTTTCTGGAGGCAAGTGCATATGCCGCTGGATTTCCGTGTACTCCTTATAGTTTGCTGAGCTGTACACGGAAAATGCTTCATGACCAGAATGCTCGCCAACTTTTCCGTGTTATCAAGCGGCTGCGGAGATACCGACCTAAAGCTTCTTGAATAAACTATGCGATCGTATCGAGTTGTCTTTCTTTGATTGTTGCAAGGCTCTATTCATATCACACGTTTTTTCAACACTACAGGTTGCAGCTTTGGAGAATGTCCTCGGATTTCGTCCAATTCTTGGGAAAGTGATATCCCTGATCCAAGCGAATGTGCCAGGGCAATGTGGTTGCATTAACATTTGATTTGCGTTCCATTCTTTGGCTCTGTTGTGCCATCTACGGTTTAGTAAGAAGCCAGTTTGTAAGGTATGAGATCAGCAGCCATATCCTGACACCGTGCCTCGGTTCTGTTGTCAACACCTGCCAACATGTTCAAGTTACATACAAATGTTCTCCAATTCTGTTCATTGAGATTTCCCTACTTCTGTTCTCATGTTTTCCATACTTGTGTTTTGAAATGTTTCCATGTTTCTGTCACTGTCTTGTTCTTAAAGTTTCCCTATTTCTGTCTTGAGGTTTTTCCCTATTTCTGTTCTCAGGACATTCTTTGGCGCTCCACTGTCTCGGAGGAGAATATTTTTGGTCATGATCAGGAAGGATTGTTTGCGTGACCTGGGGATGAGTTTGGATGACTACATCGTAGAAAAGCTTAGGGGCATGAACCAGCCCATCCAGCACACATGGTCCCTTGTCAGTATACACAGGATTGATTATTGCATGTCTTAAACGGTTTTGATCAAAATAGTTTGTTCTTCGTCATTTTCTCCTGCATAAGGCAAGAGCTTCTTCTCCCTTCAGACCACCCAGCTGTGAAGAAGGATTGCAGGGCGAAAGAGGGCAAACGGGTCAACAACTCTAGTAAGTGGCTGGGTGTAATTAGTATGGGCGACTGGCTTCCCAAATTTCCCCTGTAAGTTTAGCCCCTTGTTGCGTAATCCCATCCCCCCAGGGTTATCATGTCTCAGTGTTTCCCAAGGCCTCTGGACCGGAGTGCAAAATGGATCAAACAACACCGATGCTGGGCAAAGGATAAGCAGGTTGGGTTGGCTTGTGGCAAGACAAATTATGCAATCATCTCTCATAGGGATGAACTATTATTATTATATACTCATGTTTGGGGTTTGGGATGAACTATTATATATACTCATGTTTGGGATGACTGCCGGGCAGGTTGATGTGCTTAATGCCCGCTCGAACTTTATGAACAAGTACCCAGAAGCAGCTCGATATATCACCACCCGGCGAGAAATGGAGGCATTTTTTTTTTAAACATGTTACAGTATCGTCTTTGCTATTCTTAGCCAGCACATTATTAAACCCCTACTGTTCGCTGCTGGAAAGGCCATAGCATTGCTGTTGGCTCACAACCCCAATGTGGCGATTGCAAACACGTCCCAGAGCTTGCGACAGATGCCTTTTGCTACAAACACCAAAGCAGCTCTTCCATGCCTCACGTACAAGCCTCAATCACCATGAACTTAAGTCTGAAATATGTTTTATTCGATTTAGACGTTGCCCTTCACCCCAAAAAATAAAAATACGTGGTGCCACATGAGGCCAAAGGGGAAGTGGCTTGCGCTGGGCATCCAGCGGTACTTGACCGGGAAGGAGATCATGTTTCTGATGGGGTTCCCGATGCATCGCATGGTGACCAATGTGGATGACAGTGTAACATGGATGATTTCCTAAGACAGGTGCCAAAATCATAGCTTTCAATGTGGAAAAAACTAAATAGTTTTCGGTACTTTGGGCTTCCGACTTTTTCAAACCCCAATGTTTGGATAGATCTGTGAGGCATAGTGATTTCCAGGCTTGCCCTATCGCTGGCACACACACACACTGTGTCCACACAGCTGGCCCAGGTATTGCACGACCTGGGCGGCAACACCATGTGTGTCCGGGTTATTTCAGCCCTTCTTGCTGTCGCTATCACTGCGACGCGGCCTGACAAGATGGCCCACCAGTCTTGAAAGATTGAACGGGAAAAAAATCCTGATATCTGTGCTTAGTTAAATTGTAAGTGGTGCACACTTGCTTTGTAATGTGGTTTTCAATGGACCTGCACGTAGTTTTCAATGGACCTGCACCTTGCTGTTACTGCAAATCATGATGCTCGGAGATCAAGTCTGGGGATTAAACTGAACCATGCTTTGGGAAATTTAATTTCATCCAACAAGTTATCATGATGCTCGGAGATCAAGTCTGGGGATTAAACTGAACCATGCTTTGGGAAATTTAATCTCATCCAACAAGTTCCTACAAATACCCACATGTAAAAAAATAGAATTGTTATAATAGCCACGGCATGCTAAAACATATTAATATCAGATTACAGGACCCTTCTTTGTCATTTAGAGATGCCGGTCCTCTCCCGCTATGATGCTGCAAGCGATGCAGTAGTTCCGAGTGGCTTGGGGAGATATGACCCTTCATCATCAGAATATGATTCTGGGAAGCTGGGCTGCAATTGTGGTCTCTGTGCTGGAATACCCGGGACAGTGCGAAACTCTCAGCAAATTGTGAAACCTAGGACTCCAAGCAGCTCGAGCAATGACGCCATGTCTGTTTCAGAGATGACTGACTCAGAATCTTCTTCCAGTGGGACTAGTAGTGATGATGGTGGTGAAAGGGGACGAGTGGATCTCACTAGTCAGAGATTGCAATCAATGCATGCAGTTGCAACCAATGGCAAAGCCAAATCCATGTCCAAATATTCCACCAATGGTTCTTCAAAACAAAGAATCCGAAAAGCAGTGGAAAAGCCTATTTGTACATGTCAATGCGCTGTTCCATTTCGAATCGTGCTTCGAGTTGCTGTGGCCTTCTGGCTGCTCACAAAACAGGGTCAGGATACAGTTCTTTGGACAATCCAGCATGAGAATCCGGGGAATGGCTCCAAGAAGGATTGGTTCATTGAAGGACCCAAATTCAATGCTTCAATTTCAACCAGTTGTAAGAAAAAAGCTATCTATTTTTTATTCTTCCACATCCACCTCACAATTAACATTTCCAGGACACCCATGTTGCAAAGTGGCATGGATGCATCTCTTGGGCATTGGCAAGAAGCGTTTACACCGCTGTAAGAGAACATGCTTTGGAAAAGATGGCAGATCAACTGTGGGTCGTACCTTATTCGAATTATATAGATTTTTTCACCCTGAAACTCTTTGATATCTATCTGTGAGCATACCAGCTAGCAAATCAGTACGCCAGCTGTCTCTCAGGTCTTGCCGGCAAGCCTGCCGAAAAAGCAGCCTCGGTTCGAGCTTTCTTCTTGCATATGTACTGGTCTGCAGGGGAACCAATGACCAAGGAGTAGCTTTTCTGCAAATAGTCCTCAGCCCTATTGATTAATTTCCATTTGACCCAGAGAGAAAAAATGAAAATCATCATTGTTTTGAAACTTCAGGGTGGCTTCGAAGACCTGTTTGAAGCAAGCTGATGATGAGTTGAGACAGCAGTTGCTTGAGCGGCTGGTGGACACACACCTGATGAGTCCTTTCCTGCAGTTGTCCTTCAACCATGACCCGCAACGACTTCCATTGCGGGAGTTGTCTCATGGATCTTGGAGTGAACTCTTCTTGGTCTACAAGAGTTACTGCCGGGTCAAGAATGAAGCCCCTGCATGTCGATCAACGTTCTTCCAAGTAGCTGTTGAATGGAAAGTATGTCTTAGGTTCCATAAGAAGACCCAGCATGCACAGTGTGCTACTTGTGCCCAGTTGCGATCTGCCCTTCAAAACGCATATGAATCTTGATTGTGTCTAGCTACTCATTTTTTTAATCTTTATACAAAGAAGTTGATGATAAAGGATACCTTAAGTTTTGTCCCCAACCTGTCTTAGACCAACAATTCCATTACCCCTTGCCGTTGCCCAGGACTTCAACCAGGAGGCCAAGATTTCGGATCAACTTCTGGCCCACTTCACCCAGACCTGGAAGGACCGGCAGGTATACTACATGGCACGCGAACGTGCCAAAGTGCAGCGTGACATCATGACGATCATAGTGGATTCCTATGACCATTGCAAAATGAGTTTGCCAAAATACCCCATGTCCCGAACGCCAAAGCGTACAATTTTCGAAGCTACACGACGCAATCTGATTGAATTAGTGATGTGTTTGAATTTGAAGATTCCCAAAACCTCTTGCCATATCTGTTTTGACTAAGGTACATACTTGACGCTTACTGGATGCATAGTTCACGGGACCGGCATCTATATGTATCTTTCCGATGAAGGAATGGCTGGAGGATCGAATTGGACGATAGAATGTGTAGCTCAACTGTACTAAACCTGGAATTGCATCAACTTCACCCCATATTTAAAACATATGCCTGCTCATATCCCACTTGGCAAAGGTGATGAAATCCATCGACAAAGCCTGGGCAAAGATGAGGTCTCTCAACCGGGAGCTCCCAGCAGAGTTTCAGTCTCAGCATAGTGTGGCGGCTGTTTAATATGCCAATAGTTTGCCAATCTGGTGAGAACCCAAAAAAAACATTTGTTCAAACGTATGCCAATTTGAGGTTATGGGTCCAGGGGGACAACACCCCGAAAGAACTTCGAAACTCGTTTACCGGGAAGTGGGCCTGCATGATGGTTCAAGGCAGATTTTTCAAGGGTGTGTCCCACCACCATATGGTGGTGGGACACACCCACGAAGACATAGGCGCTGTTTGGGTCAAATTGAAATGATTCTTCCAAGTGTTTACAAATGGTTTGTGTTCATAACTTCATGTTCTATCTTACCTGTTCCCCTGTCCAGATGGAATATTCTCATTGGTGACGGCAGCGGTGAAAGCAGAGCCAGACTTGCAGACTCCTTCAGATATAATGCGGTTTCCTGCTATCCAAGTAAGCTGTGCTGTTTACAAACGAAATATTTTTTCGACCTATGTAATGTAATTAGTTTGCCAATGCCATATATATATATATCCAGACTAAAACAACTCCTATATAATTGAAACAGTTCATGTGAGACTACGAAACTATGTGGTTTTTTTTACCTTGTTGTGTTTGTAATGTGGGTTATCAAGCATCTTGATGATTATTTAGTATCCGGTATGTTGAACAAATATGTGGAGTAAACTTATCTCAAGTATTTCCATTGATGTCTGAAAGGGCAAAATTCGTTGATGAACCATGTATTCTTAGATGGGCCTATGAGCTTCATAGATTAATCCGAAGTGACATTTTTCCTGTCTTTAAATGACGTTATCGGATTTTCCTGTCTTTAAATGACATTAAGTTTCTGGTCTGGTTTTCTCAGCCCGCTGCCTTCTCATCCAAGGTGCTTGCAGAAGAAGCTGGCACCCTTGTTCAGCAAGAGCGGCCTGGATTTCCAGATCGAGCACGTTGATGCTGCAACTCGTCTCCAAAAACCTGGGTGCAGTGAGTGCAAGAAAGTAGCCATGTGACATTATTTCAAGGTATCCCCAGGGTGGCAACCCCAGCTAATAACATTCCAACCATTTGCATCGGAATCGTTTAAGGTGAGAAATTGGTGCAAACTTATGCCATCCTCATCTACATTGAAGAACGCATATCGTTCCCGAAAGACGGATGAGGAGAACAACATGAAAGTTCCACAGTCATTTTCTTTCATGTGCAGGGAAGGCTTGGGGTTCCAAAAAGAAATATGTACCATGATGTTCCCACTTTAGAAAGAAAACAAAAACCATACAGTATTATACTTTAATGCGTTCTACTCCTTACTCTGATCCCTGACTTTGTTGTTACACCCTGTCAGACATGCCTGGTCAAGGGCACAACCTGGAAGTGGATGACAATGTGCCCCGACGCTTGCGGTCGGAAGGGGCAATGAAAGATGTTTTTGCAATGGTAAAAGGGTATATGTCTGATCAGTCTCTGATTCAGCCTCCTTTACTTTGTTACCCCGCAAGCTTTGCAGCCAGTACAGAAAACTACTTCAACCAGATCAACAGCACCAGGGAGGTGGTGCATCAGGAACTTGAAGCTGAGCGCATTGCTGAGCTTGAATCTTTGGCTGCAGCCATATCCAAAGACTTCCCACACATGGACCGGGCTGTTCGATACTATCGTACTGTGATTGACATGGCAAGACCTCGAAAACCTTTTTCCAGACTTTCCTTTTTGGATGCTGGGCCATTTCAAAGGAATGGCCTGGGGAATGTTCAATTACCTCAGCGACCTGCTGAGCCAATGAACCATTGGCTTCAGGTGGTCTTTCATCATAGCCGGGGATAGTTTATTTGCATACTATGCAATTGGGACTTGAAACACGTTTGGCGTGGGCACAAGGGGAGTGCAAAAGGGAAAGTTGCAAATAGCTAGTTCGACCCACACACGCTGAACATTGTGTGCAATCCCATGTCCAAGCTTCCCAGGTTCATGTGTTTTGCTGATTTGAAAAATTGGCTCTAGGACGGCCTAGCGCCTTGCTGTGCAGTTGTGATCTGGCCGGGATCATGGCTGATGTGAAAACGGAAGATGGTGACCCCATAGAGGAACTCCGAGCCTATTTCGATACGGTCTCATCCTTGGTTTTTCTATGGAGCACTACCATCATATCAAAACATCAAAGAACATATATGTTGTAGTTTGGATTTTTTGGTTTGCAAGGTGACAGTGAAGAAGAACTTGGGGAAACATGTAGACGACGTTCTTGGAGACGAATCTTTGCGTTTCCAGGTGCTTACTGACAAGTTGTTTTGATGATTTTGGGGGGTTGTCAAGAAAAAGGGGTATTGAGTATCAGTGAATACCTGCTATTCTAATGTGGTCTGGTTTACTTGGCATGCAGGTGTTGAAGCGCTTGGTTTTGGATCGTGGGGCGCACCTGGATCCAAAGCCCACCTTGTCTTTGGTGCCACAAGCTTCCTTGTCAGAATTCTGGCTACCGCTGACCGCCTTTCATTTGGGGGAGAGCGCCAAGAATGGATGCCTGGGACTCAAGTGTTTGGATGTTGTTTAATGACAAGTGTTTTAGTACCCTTTCTCATTCTTGTGCCCTGTTACCTAGTTCCACCCCTTTTCTAGTTCCACACCTTTTACTGTGTCCCTGCAGACTGGCCGCAAAATGAGCAGTGCCGCCTCCATTTTGGAGAATTTTGCAGAGGATACCGACCAAGCGCTGAGTCGGTGGAGACACGCTTCCCCTTTAGTGATTCCAGCAGGCAGATCAAAGACTTCTCAGTATGCTTCAACGACGGATTCACGAAAGTTCTTTTGATGACAGCCATTTGTTGTTTCATCCATGAGCTTGATTCATGGCCAAAAGGAACATTTCACTTTCACTGTTTAATTGGTGTGTTGACGAAAGGGTCTTTACCAGGTTGTGATATTATGTTGTTGTTTGTTAAGCAATATTTTTGTTTTTCTATAGCGGCGGCAGTCTGGTGAAAAAGGGTGCCACTACAAACACCAATTGTTTGACTTGGAAAATATATACCTTCCCAGAAACAACCTAACTAACCTTCATCAGGAATGGTCGGATGATCGCTTGGACAACCCGGAGGTTTGCAAGATGCTGGAATCATTTCGATGGATTCGCTGCAGTTTCACATACTTCCCAAACCCAGCAACCCATTTCCTGCATAGCTTGCGTGCCTCTATTGCGCATTGGTTTCTTCCTGTGGGTGTTCCTGTGTTTTTTTCAAGGGGGCATTTCCTTGCACTTTTGTATAGTCCCTGATAGTCCTAAAGTTTGCACATCTGAGGTGTGGGTTTTGTGACCAGTGAGAAGCAGAGCCCTTCAGCCTTGGACCTCCTGGGGGCAATTTCACAAGCTGTGGCAGTGGAGCGCCGGCAGGCTCAGCTCAAACCAGGTGCTTCCAAGGCCCTCAAGGATTTGATCAACAAGTGCGTCACAGAATTCAACAAGCTTACCACTGTGAAGAAACACCGGATTGACACCACCCGCAAGTCTTTGATCTACAATTTGATCCTTGCCCCAATCTAGAAGTAGTAACAACAAATTTGTAGCTACGTGGGGGAATGAGTTCAGCCTATTAATCAAAGATTCTCAGATTTCATGCTTGAGAAACAATATCAGGATGAGGGCTCCTCCAACGCTGGGTGCTATCCTTCATGAGCACTATGACTTGTTCAAGCATGAAGTGTCAGGCCCATCACTATTTTGATTTGTCTTTTGACAGTTTCAACACTGTAGACTGATTATGGCTCATTACACATTAGTATTTTCCCTGTGTTTCCATATTCCCTGTGTTCCATAACCCCTGTCAATGTTTTGCGTATGTATCGCGGCTGTTGCAGGTATGCCCCTGGATCTACTCCAACAAGACTACTGGGTTCCCGGTGTCACCGCGCGGCAAGATTCACCCAAGTTTCATGGCAAAGAAATGTGGCGGGAGATTCTTCACCCTACTGGGGAAACTTGTATGATGTGGGCCCAGCGCATGACGAAGGAACCGATACGACAAATTTCGAGTTTATATAAATTTTAAATTTCTTCTTGCACCATACCTTGAACAAAACACCGTTCAAACCCTGGAGGATTTCGAGCGAAAGGTTCAGAAAGACTCCACCAACAAAGCCAAGGTCTGCCTGGGGTTATGTTTGTTTTTGTTACTTAGCTACTTTCTTTTCAAAATGTACTCTATGCTGACAAAATCGATTTCTGATATGTTCTCAAAGAATTTCACTTTCTTGTGCCACCTCCCGTGTCCCTGAAGAAAGCAGCGCAGCTGGATGATGACCAAGCCACACATCTTTATGACATTTGCTGCTTGTGGATTTGGCTTCGAGAACACATGGTCAAGTCTTTCTCCGGGGACATTGTGACTCAGCATGATTCCTTGTTCATGAAAGGGAATCTTGGCTAATGATTGAACTAGCAGAAAAATGGAATCAAGAGAGACAAAATTACTATATATAATTATGGGTCATCAAATCATAATATTTCAGGATAAAATCAATCACACATCTTGGATTGGAGTTGGCTGGCGCCAGCCGACGCTTTTCCACTGATTGTGATTGTATTCCCACAAATAACGTCGCATTTTCTTATCCGGAGTTGGCCGGCGCCAAACCCAAAAAATCAATCAAATTCTACCCCATAAAATTAGCTAGCATTTGTGATTGGATTCCCAGAAATACAATCGCATTTTAATAGGTCACCAAACTTATGATCATGCTCCCATTTTGAAATCCAATTTTTCCTAGTGATTGATTTTCAATTTAGATAGGTTATTGTGATTGTATTTCCAGAAATCCAATCACAATTCAGAGCTGAAAACCGGAACCCGAGATGTGATTGATTTTGTCATATTTCCCGATTATTTTCAAGGGATGGGCTTGGGAATCCCTATCTGGGTTCTGATCAAGGAGCCTCGACAGCGATCTGGGTGGAATCGTCAAAGCTGCGGAGCCTTTCGAATGGGGCAGGATACCCTTCATCTTGGAGGCAGGTAGGGGCAAACCGTGAAGCAAAGATCAGCGCAAAAATTAACCACGGTTTGTGCTACTGTGGATGGAACAAATCTTGCACCAGCTGGGAGCTATAAAACACCTGGGATTTGTAAATAGTGGGATAACTTTGGGATAACTATAAGCCCCTTCCAAATAATGGTATAAACAGTTTATCCATTTATCGCTTGATGCAGGATTGGTTCCATCCATAATTTATTATATTATATGGAGGAGAAACACTATATATCTAAAAAACATAGCAGCCCACAAGGAATATATGTAATGACAATCCATCGCAATGGTTTGAACAAACAGAACATTTTTGTGGTACTTAGCTGTTTCAGTGGGATGAGATAGAAGCATAGCAGAATATTGCCCACACCGATCTCACCCCTTTTGTTTGCAGGTGCGCGGCTCCACGATGGAGGATTTCGTTGTCCAGGCCCAGGATAGGCAGAAGAACGCCTACACCAGATCAATGACAGCAGCGTTCCAGAACTGGGTTCAGCAGCTCCAGGCTGACCAGGTCTCATTTGAGTCTCAGCGAATCATGTGCCTTTTCTGAATTGAAAATGGTGATGGCAATAATTCCAAAATGATATCTATTCGTTTCATTTCGTTTCAGAATGGGACAAATTTGATCTACAGTAGTTAGTTACTCATGTTCCTTATGTTCCTACCTTGCAACTTCCCCTCCGCACCTCTGTCATCCCCTCCGCACAATTCAGGTCCGAGAAGGAGTCTGCCAAGCGACGTGCAAAATTGGTGAGTCAGCTGGAGGACACCCATGAAACCGAAAAAGTTGTTTTGAAGAATGATGTGTGTTTAAAGCCTACCTAGTTCAATCCCAATGTCATAATCATTGTTTTTGAACGAATATTACAGGTGTTATTTTACAAGTGGGGCCATATCCATTCAACAGGGTCAAATGGTTCAATAAGCCTTTAAATACTGTAAATATTTTTCAAAAACAATGGCATTGCCCGAAAGGACCTCCACAAGAAGGCTTGGGAGATGGTTGGCGAGTATCTAACGGTGAACCTTCGAGTTTTCGGGGGTCTTGCAAAGGAGGCTGAATCAACTGTGCTTCCGTTGGTTACCAGCTGGACGGATGAAGCATTTTCCGACGTACCCGAATGCCGTGCCAGTGATGATCACTGTGTGCTCATGTGGGCAAATTTGCCCTCCTGTGGTGTGCTGTCAGTTCATCGCTATGACTGGTGCATCACATCTATATCGAATGTCCTGGCAATCTATCGGAAGAATGGGATCGCAGTGCTTGTTCACCCCAACCGTGGACAAGCTGCTGAAAGGACACATGTTTTGAAATGTTTTGAAGCTTGACAATATACCCTCAAAAAAACACTGTGCCAAGAATCTATGGCTGCTGTTTTACGGTGATCCTCCATAAAGATATCTTTAAGGTATCCCTGGGGTTCTTACAGCCCTTGCAGGAAAAGCAAATGCAAGGACGAAAGCGATGACGATGCCGCCAAAGAAGAGCCTGATGATGCGATGATGGGCATCAAAAAGGATGAGCCAGATGACGATGAAGACGGTGATGCACCTCCAGAGCTGTCATGCAATCAGGAGGATGCGGACATCAGAGACATGAAGTACAAGCTGGAGAAGCTTTGCTCCATATTTCATAGTTTTGATTTCCCTGTTCCCTATTAAAAAGGATCCCAATTATCTTGTGGTTACCTTTCTCAAACATTCAATGGGGACATGCTATGATTTTCCCCAAAAGACAAGATTGCAAAGGAAAGATTTGTCGCTGCGAGAGCGCAATCTGATTGTGCGCAACATCACATGGGTGTTTGACAAAGTGTCCAGGCTAGATTGAATCTATACCATTTGCTTTTTCCACCAAAAGAATCTTAAGGAACAATTGTTGGGTCTGATTGTTTTCCGTCCTTCCTGCAGACCCTGTCCCTCAGGAGACGGTGTACGGACGCCGTGAAGGTTGCATCACGGGCCTTGCAGTTTTTCACCGTGACCGAGCAAACATCTTTCGGACCTCGGCAGGGATCAAGTCCGCTGTGATCCATGATGTCAAGATGCTCCCCCGGCATGCCATGTGGAAACCAACAGCTCTTTGGCTTAAGAATCTCAATGCCCCCAGTGGTGGTCTTCCAAACATGTTTGTGGTTTACCAGCCCCTTTTTTGGGTTCTTGAATGTTGAATGGATTACACCTGTGACCTGTGCCTTCAGGCTTCACCGACCAAGCAGAACCTGCCACATCTTGGGAGGGCAATTACTGACCAGCAGGAGATGAAACAAGCTCCTGATCCCTATTGGCATTTTTTTGTACACCAATTTTTCCCAAAACATGGGTTGTCAAAAAGAATCAAAAATGTCAAAACTTAATCTTGACAAAACAAGGTTGCTGGTGGAACAGACTTCGTGCGGGCAACCCTGAGGGCACTTGTACCCCCTTCGGTCCAAACCTGCATGATCTTGGATCTTGTGAGCTACGATGGGTGGGCAGCACTGGCAGCCCTCGAGGACTTATGGGCTGGATGGTTACAAATCATTCAGGTCAGAAAACAAAAACCCATAGATTGATTTTGATTGTAATGTATACCAATTACACAATGTTCTCTAAGTTACGGAGTTACATAGTGCAAAGGGAGCCTATGGTGTCGAGGGTATTTGGTGGTTAAATAATTTAATAATATATTATTATATAGTGTATGAAATGGCTACGATCATAGAGCCCCAAATTATTTAATAGAATAATTTGCAGAGATTGTTATACTAATTTGCCACATCCCAACCTCAAACAAGTGAACCCTGTCTGAGGAAGTGGCGGCTGCCAAACGGGTCATGTGCGGATCCATCGTCTTGAACGGCGATCCTGGTGGATTGCAGCAGCGAGTTGCCACTGCGCTCTATGAGTCGTGTCGGGAAGGGAATGCCGTGCTTCCGAATTTCCCCAACTTTGAGCCTGTGGTCAAGGCACTCCGTGAGAATGCGAGCTCTGCCCCACAACAGTCATACAAGGTTTGTGTGGCCAAGTGTGACCGGCTGGTGATTTTGCAGTCACTGGCTAGACGCTGGACAGAGTATGAGGGGTCCAAGGAAGAGGCCACTGCACTGATTGTGGAGCACAACAAGAACTTCAACGTGGATGGAGATTATCTCGAAGATGATGAAAGGACAGAAATATCCCAAAGTGTTTTTGGGTTCTTTTGGGGATTTTACACGCTGACCTATTGAAATTCTGGATTTGATACCCCCTTTTTTGATAAAGCCCATCCATCCTGCTCACCCAGCTCTCTCCTTCAAATCATCGGACATCGCTTTTTCCTTCCCATAGGCCTGCAGAGCCGGCTGACGGAGAGCGGCCCGCAAAGAAGATCAAACTGGCTGATTTGCAGAGCTGCACTGAGGCAGACATCTCCAGTTTAGCAAAACCGTATCTTGGCTACTTATTATGAATCCAAAAAAAGTTGGGACTTGCATCATCGAACTAGGTTCCCAATATCTCCTTTCATAACATTTCAGTTCCCTCCCTCTTTTACTTCCCTGCCTGGTCTTTCACATCTTTCATAATCTCTTTCTGTTCCTGAGGCGGAAGTTGACCATCAACGGGGCTGCAGAATTGATCTCAGATGAAACGGGAGAGAAGCTCTTTTTGGTGAGCCGGTCTCGCAATCAGTTTCTGGCATTCCGTGAGATGTTTCTTGACCGTAATTGGGGACTCCTTGATGTCATCTTCCAGGGAGGAAGGATTACGTCCATCCATATCTGATGCAATCCTTTAATCATTGATTGTAGGCTCAACTCAAAATATGTTGTTTACAATGATGTGGAACAGCTTGATGCCAAACACACTTGGCCATCGAATGATTTTTCCCATATTTATTTTATATTTCACCACCACTGGAAACGAACTTGATACTGAGGTTTAGCTTCGGAAGCGGTGAGTGGAGGAATGGTGCCGACACTTGGATCAATCCGGCCTTGCCAGTCTAGTTGACCAGCTTTCCCTTGAAGATCTTAATGTTCGGGACTCCTAACCAAGGAAGCTTTGGAAATTTCAAGTGATGCAGAAGGGCGGTGGTTTGCCTTCAACATCGACTTTAAAAGTCTTGTTCTGATGGAAAAGAAGGGGGTGCCCAACCACTTGCAAAGTTTGCCATGCATCGACAACCCCACGGACTTGGGAACGGTGATCAGGGAGTTGGAAGATGCTGGAGAGGTTGGGGCCCATATGATATGATATTTCTTTATTACTTATATGCCTTATCAACAAAGAATCAGGCAGTACACCTATCGGACCAAATCCCGCTAGATTAGAAATGTTTATCCATAAATAATCTGGGGAGGTAAGGGGCCCATAGTTTTTATATGATAGTTCATGGGTTTTGGGGTTCCCTGCAAGGTGAAGCTTGGCATCAGCCACCACTCGCTGAATGCAGCCCGTGATCAAATCACAATGGAGAAAGCACTGGTGTTTGTTGTGGAACCCCCCAAAAATGATGATGGTGAGGATGGCGAAAAGAAAAAGAAGAAGAAGAAGAACAAATCCACAGTCACCATGAACAGTTTTGGGAATGGGCTGTCCATCAACAAGTTTAAGGGCATCAGCACGTTCGTTGTTGGGTTCCGCTGCAGGCTGGATGGTTTGTCAAAACACCTCAGCATAGTTCCATAGAAAAGTATAATAATACTTACAGACAGAAGCATCCTTAATGCACAACAGCGCCAGCAAAGCTGTCACCAGCAGCAACAACAACATTGAAAGCCAAACCTTTCAGCAGCAGCAGTAGCAACAGTAGCAGCAGCAGCAGCAGCAGCAGCAGCAGCAGCAGCAGCAGGGGCAACAGCAGCAACAACTGCAAGAACAACCAAGAACAAGCAAGAACAAGCAAGAAGAATACCACACAACAACAGCAACAAAAAGCAACAAGAGCAACATGAGCAACAACAACAACATGAACAACCAAATACACAATCGATGGTAAACAGCACCACGCAACAGCAAACAACAACAAACAAATAAACAACAAACAACAAAGAAACAACACAAAGCAACATGCCAACAAGCAACAACAACAAACAACAATGAACAAAACCTTATCAATCAATCCTAGAGCAGCAGCATCACAATTTACATATTGCAATCACCATGTTCATCATCGTCATCATCATCAGCAATATCAGTATCATGCCCATCGTTGTCATCGTTTTCATTCTCATCATGTCTGAGAAAATCACCCTACTTCTTCTCCCCTTCCTCCTCTTCATGAATCATCATCATCATCATCACCACCATCATCTTCATCTTCATGACCAATTTCATGCCCAGCATCATGATGATGATGATCATTATAATAATCATCATCATCACCATCATCATGGCCATCTTCATCATTGTCATCATGTTCATCATTACCACCACCATCATCATCCACATAATCTCCATCATGATCATAGCTGTTCTCATAATCAAAACTGTAAAAATCGTCATCACCATCATCATGGTCATTGCCATCATCATGATCATCATCACTGCCGTGTTTCATAAATGTGTTTAACTTGTACACTGGTTGTCATCAGCATGGGTTATGTACTGTCAGTAATCCAGACTTTCCCAGCCCCAGTTGTTTCATCCACTAATTTAATGCCCATTTCGTTCTCAATACCATTGGTTTTTTCCCCATCAAACTCAATACCCATGTGTACCTTGAGGGTGCAGTTCCACTCTCATTTATTGAGAAAAAATGTTTGATCCAATTTATTTGTTTGTAGTATGGCCATGAATAATAAAGTCTGAATTGTAACCCCCAAGTATGTGCCCGCAGGTTGGAATCCACAGGTGATGGCGGCACCAAAACTTTGGTGCCAATCCGCCCGATTGCATGCACCAGTGGTGTTGTTGATGTTGGCGAAGCAATTATCAGATTGATGTGATCGTGCAACTGCTCAGCAGGGTGCAATTGATTTTGAAAAATCACTTCTTGGGGTGCGGTGTGATGGTTCTAAAACCATATGGAACCCACTCATGCCTTTCCAGTTGGCTGATGTGCAGTCAGAACTCCACACAAGGGCTGTGTTGAAACTCATTTTCATACAACAACAATTTCCATATTTTCCAACACTATATCCAATAATTTCAATTACCCAACATGTTTACATCTTTCATCGTGCTGGCTGTGGAGGTGACATGACTCTCTTTCGTGACTTGTGCTGAAATGCACAATACCAGGGAACAAACCTTGGGAGATCTTGGATGACGGGTGTGGCTTAAAAGACCCAAGTTTCAAATGTTCAAAGGTCCTTCCATCATGTCATGATGGTCAGATGGAAGATATTGATTCAAACTGTGTTTTTCAGGTTCTTAAGGCTCAAGTGAAAAAATCACAGGGATTTCATGGCGCCCAAACCAAACAGGGTTTCAAGGAAAGCTGCTACCATGTCGGATGAAGACAGTGTGGAATGCGTTCAAGACCTGACTTTTCGTCCCCCCGTACTTTGGTTGCAGAAAAATGTGGTCTGATTCCCATTTTCCTTAAATAGTCTGATCATGAGGTTTCCTTTCAAAGCTTGATCCTAGGCATTCCAACTTGGCGACATGCTGCGCCCCCGCCAGTCCTCTGCACCGTCAGTGTCCCAGTCAGCGTCCCAATCTTCGAGACCTGCAGCAGTGGATCACACCAGGGCAAGTGCTGCATCTGCTGCGTCATCCCGCCACTTGGCTGCATTAAGTGTGTGGTGTGAGTGAGGGTTCCAAATATGATATGATATCATTAAAATATTAATTATGCCTAATAAGTACTTCGCAAGTACTACTTCCCACATTTCCCGATTAATATGAATCTTGGATGAAACTCTATATATAGCCGGAATCACAAATGGCATGAAAAGGGTTTCAAAAAAATATACAAACCCCCACATAGACCATCATAGACCCATATTTACTTCAGGTCAGCCTGCCGCATCAGTGGCGACTACTTTGCCACCGCGATATGGATCGTCGGCCGAGGAATCGTCACCAAAACCAAGTGAAACTGATGAAAAACCGAAGAAGAATGAGAAGAAACGTAAAACCACCAGAAAAAAGGGTACTGATGATGACCATGTCCCCCTGGGTCCAGGCACCAGGGATGATGATGACGATGAGGGAAGTGATGACTTAGTTGGGTTGGACAATCTGTTACAGTTGGGTGAGGATGGGGGCCCCAAAAAAAAACCTGCTTCGAAGTCCAGCACTGGTGGTTCCAAGAAGCGCCCATCTACGTCCAAGCGAAGCAAGAAGAAGGACCATTTTTGGATGTCAAGGGTTACATAATGTAAAAAATGTAAAAGTGTTACATAATGTTACATATAGATGATTGATTTTATGGGTATTGCGGGCCACTGGCTGTTACCCCTCGCAGGACATTGTACCTTTTGAGCTTGAAGTTGAAGGGGGTGGCGACACGGAAGTCATGATTGATCAGCCCTGTGTTGAAGGGGGTGGCGACAAGGAAGTCAAGATTGATCCCCCCTGCAATGCCGAAGAGTTTCTTGATACCACTAAAAACATAATACCGGAGCTACTTTTTATGGTTCCATGTTTCCCCAAAACAAATCCCAGCTGCTGAGCCTGCTCTGAGGTTGGCATTTGATGGTTCCGCTCCCTGGACACAGCTGCAGTGGGACTTTCTGGGGAATCTGCAACTAGGCTTAAGGGTACTGAAGGACACATCGTTTGGAGAAACAGTTGTCCTATTTCAGGCACATTGGGGTTTCTTTCATCTTCATTTAGCAAAATCTCAGGCCAGACTATACCAAGAGTGACCAGTACATCGCTGATGAATATCCCACGCAGGATTATGTCTTCCCAGATGAGGATCTGGAGGGTGGCCCAGAATATCCTGTCAAGCTCGTGGGGGGGGAAGATGGTGATTCGGATGTTTTGGTGATGCCTTCGCCTGAAGTATCTGCCCGTGAATATTTTTACCATTATCCGAACAACCAGCTCGGTTTGGAAAATTCGACATCGCCCAAGGCCACTGAACTTGTCCCTTGAACCAACACTTTTATGGGGCAGTGGCCACTTATATGATTGATCTACTAGGTGATTCTTATTATATCATCATGCGGCCACCTCAGCATCATTGGTTTCCCCATAACAACATCATTGGTTTCCCCATAACAACAAATAGATTTTGGGAAAGTAATTGATACCCATCTTAGAACCTTCCAAATTCCATGTGGCATTGATTTAACCCACATTGATATTGCCCTTCAAAAAAATCCAAGGTGCCAATAATTTGGGTTCATTTTGGCAATACCCAGCCCAGAAATGTATTTGGTGATCAGTTCAAAACTTTTTAAAGAACCCTCATCCATGTTTGGGAAAAGGGACTTGTACCATTCAGGGGAATGTAAGATGGAAGATATTTCAAGGCCTGTTTCATACACATAATATGGTATCAAATAAAGAATATTGTGTTAAGATATTTGGATAAATATCTTACCGCGCCAAGGATACGGAGGAGATCCCACGACTTCGCCGACTTGACGCAAACGAAGATCTGGGCCTCGTTGAGCCCAAAGCTCTTTTCCAGCAGGAGCCATTGCAACACCTCAGCCAGAGAAATGTGTTCAAGTTGCCAAGTTTTTAACCTTGCCACAACATCTCTTCCCAGGATGGTGAAGATGATGGTTTTCCGGGTGTTGGTGAGCCTACTTCGCCCAAGGACCCAGGTTCCATTTTTTTAAGCTGATGCAACACCTGGCAGCCTATTGCTGAAGTCAACTATGATAAACTACAGTTGTTCTCTAGATTCCGCAGGATGATGGTGCTGCTGCTATGGATCTGACGTGTGAGACTCCTTCTCCTATGTTGGATGAGGTTGAGGAGTTTCTTCCTGAGCCTGTGGAGTCACCTCTTCCTGAGCCTGTGGAGTCACCGAGCCCCAATGCCGAAGATCCCAATCAGTCCCCACAAGTGCGGCAACAGCCAAAGCGCATGCGCAAACCGGCTTCCGCCAAAGCAAAAGCCAAAGCAAAAAGCAGCGCAAAAGCCAAAACCGCACCCAAGAGTCGTGCCAAAACACCGGCAAAGACACGTGCAAAGTGTGGCAGTAGCAAAGCCAAGGCAAAGAGCAAGGCGTGCGCGAAAGCCAACGCATCACCGAAAGCAACACCGAAAGCAACACCGAAAGCAACACCGAAAGCGACTGTGCGCAAGACATGTGCAAAAGCCAAGGCAGCCCCTAAGTTTAGGTGCGCTGGAGATTGGGTGAAGCGCAAGCTGCATTGCGCAACTGTTTTGCAAACAGCTGGAGAACGTTGTGCTTTTTGCGTGCACTCTGTACACATATCAGGGTGACTTGTTTATCTATCTGCATTCTAAGGTATACTGTGCTGCGTGGCGTGTGGCAAAGGATGCGGGCTTATCATCGCCTGAATGTGCAGCTGCTGGTGCTGCAGCGCGTCGTCAGTAGCTTGTCTCTTTAACAAGTTCACACAGTCTTAGCGTAGTGCAATGCTCCAACATATAGAGAGGTGCAATGTTCCAACTTACAGAGTAGTGTGCCTAACTTGTCGCCTACATCAGGTGGGTCATGCAAGAAGGCCCACGAGACCATCCGCTGGTGAGAAAGTTTTTGGTCTCCTATGGTGAGATCTAATCCAAATCCACATCTACAGGATGTGCGCTGGAGAAGAATAGCTTGGAAAACTTAACGCATTTACTTTACTTCAACATCATGATAAATGCAACTCCTTTAATTTGTTTGGGGAAATGTTTGTCTGGTTTGCTTCACTCACAAGCTGAGATTCCGGCAGGGTATCGAAGCAACTGCGCAGTTGCAACATCTTGAGGGGAAAAAATGCTGTGATGGGCTGTGAGCGGGACATGCACCAAACCAATCAACGACCTTACAAGCTCAAAAGGCCAGTTCCCAAATGGAAAGGAGCCAGTTACAAGTGGATGAGATTATATATTATATACACACTTACATTTGGGCTATCAACCTATCAACCATGTACAAACTGGGATACACATCCAAGCATGTGGCTGCCGAAGTTCTTTGCAAGGTCGCGGGACTCCATAAAGGCCTCTAGCAGCTGGAGAGCTCTGTCTACCAAAAACATGGTGCCGGGCATCGGGCTCCCCGCTGTTGACATGTTGAAAAGAGGTTTTTTAGGGGGAATTGAAAAGGACCAAAAACAAAATTTTAGTTTCACTACCAACATCATCATCAACCTCAACAACAACCTCAACATCAACATCATCATCATCATCATCGTCATCACCACCACCACCATCATCATCATCATCATCATCATCAAGTGTGGAAGTGCAAGAGAACGTACCATAGCGTAGCATGACAATGAACGTTATTAACCCCACGATCCCCACCCCAATCCAGTTGTAGGATACAAAATGTCACAACTGTCGCGAGCCTGTCAGATGCCGGGCACCAAAAATATCAAATATGATCTAATGCTTGGATGGATAACCACCCAAAAATGGACGGTTTGTTTTGTTGTGCAAACACCTGTGGGAATCAAAGCAACACATCTTAGGTTTTACCAACACATATATGTATTATAATATATATATATAATAAATATAATATATATATTACATATATATATATATATATCCAACAACAAACCCGGCAAAGGGCAACAAAAACTGAATGAGGATGTCAAACTTCATGAAGTTTCCAGGTAGATGATTTCAGGCCTCACAATCAAACATCAAAGCACTGTTAAGCTGTTGCCTCATGTTTTAAAGAGTCGCGGCCCAGTCACATAGTGTAAGAAGAGTAGACAGCCTCAGGGTCGGCATAGGGAGCATAGCCGCGTACTTGGACCCCCGACTGGTGGCTTACTGAAATTGGGAGACCCCAAAAGCATCCAAATTATAAAGCCATATGCATATTGGTTTGTTCTGTACATTTATATTATTATTATTACTATTTATCATTATCATTATTGTTATTATTATATAATTATTATTGTTATGTTCATAATATGTAATATATATATATATATATGTATCCCATCCAAGCCAAAAAGCACTGGAAATCCGGCTGTATGGCCATCTCCATATGCCAGTTTTGCCGAAGCAAAAACTAAGTGCAGGTTAGATATGGTGAAGTTTCTATTTTTGGTGGGTCAAACTCCCCACTGACTGCTCCTAGAAAACTCGGTAGATAAAGAGGTATATAAATTGGATTAAACTATCGAATTTCCCCCCTCCCCCCATTGCGGCTATCATTGTAATGATTGGAGCAACCCAGCAACCTTTCATTTTCAGAAACCCCCAAATATATACATCATGTTGTTACTTAAATATCCCATGAACTATCCCCATTACGGTTATAACAGTTATAAATCTGCATTTTCAAAGGTGAAATTTCCATTTTCAAACCTATATCATCATATTATTGATTATAATTGTAAATTATATATATATATATAATATATATACATATATATATATATAATAATTATATATATAATATATAATATATATATATATATATGTATATATAAATTGTATATATTCTCATTTTTTATCCCCAGATCTGCTGGTCAAGTCCCCCTGTTTCTGGGTGCCCAGATATCCCCAGATTCGTTGCGACCCAAGGCACCCATGGACGGAAGCACGCACTCGGAGACCCTCAGAAGGCCACTTTGCAGCTGGGAACGCAAGTCCTGGGGCCCACAGATGTGGATGGATGAGGTTTCTTGATATGTTTAAATTAGATTCATGGATGTTTAATGGATGTAAATTTGGATGGATGGATGGATGTATGGATGTGGATCGATTAATGGATGTCTAGTCTTATTGGATGTTTAATGGATGCCTTCAAAATGAATGCTTATGGATGTCTAATGGATGTAAATTTGATGTTTCATGTATGTTTAATGTCTTGGAGATGATTCTGGTGTCTAGTTTTATAGATGTCTAGTGGACCTAATGGATGATTATTAATGTATTGTTTTTCTTCTTTAATGGATTGTTATGGATGTTTAGTGTTTTGTGTGGAATTCTAATTGATGATGTTTATGGATTTTAGTTTTGTCATGGATGTGTTTATGGAACTTCAAAGGTTGTTTTTGGATCCTGCCTGCATTCTGAATCAATTTATTGTTGATCATGTTTAACTCAAGTTGAGAAGGGTTTGTCCATGGATGTGTATCATGGATATGTTTTTTTTTTTTTTAAATGTGTCTTTTGTTTCCTGAATTTTCAATGAATGTTGATACACTCTGACGGGGAACGTATCTGCTTATTGGTTCCACCCAGGCGATGGATCATGAGTCGTATGAGTACGACGCCTTTTTCTCGGTCCATGATGGATAGCCCCTTCATGAATGGTTCACCACTGGCTTGTACGAAGACCTTCATCGATGTCATATGGCAGTGTGTCAAAACCTTGTACCCCTGGTGAACATCAAAATAGCTGGTAAATGGATGTTCATTCCCCTAAAAATGGTATTAATAGGTATTGATCCATACCCATATAATTAAATAACCCATTATTGATTAATGGGACAAGTGGCATATTAATTGGATATTAGACAATCGGTTATGCAGCCACTATGCCATTATAATAACCAATTCATGACCTGCGAAAAACAAGCTTGGCTTCTATTAGTCTTATCCAGAAAAACTCATCAAAAAGAATGGTTCTACCGCAGATGAATGTAAACAAGTGGTATACCAACCTGGTAATAGTAACTACTCTCGG
The DNA here is from genome assembly GCA_947184155.2 of Cladocopium goreaui. Classification (NCBI taxonomy): domain Eukaryota; class Dinophyceae; order Suessiales; family Symbiodiniaceae; genus Cladocopium; species Cladocopium goreaui. The sequence continues at coordinate 81,161 of CAMXCT020002290.1, read as the reverse complement.
ATGATCAAACCTCTCTAGCTGGAAAATCTGCCATTTAGTTCAATGATTTTCCCATGCATATAGATGCCCATTTACTTACTGGATTTCCGGCAGCCGGCCATATTTGAGGCCGCAGAATAGCCATGCTATCGGTACCAATGACACAAGGTGGTGCCCCCGGAGTTATAAGTGATCTATAACTAGTTCGATATATATATATATATACATATATATATATGTATTATCGGAGTTATCTTCACCATCAACTTAGCGATTTCCAACTGGGGCACCACCTTAATCTCGGAGGTTTCCTAGAATATGTATACCCCAAAGCATGGGTTTTCCAATTGATAATATCATGTACAATAGCCAATAACTTGGAAGATACCCTCTGGTACTTTAACATAGCTATTGAAAATGGCCCAGTCGAAATAGTGGATTTACCCATTGATAGCGTGGTAGATCTTTCCATAGTTTTTTGTAAACGTTTACCAGGCCGGGTAACGGCTGGGGATGATAGGAAACCATAGGAAACCTCCATGTTTGTTGGTTACCCTCTGGTAAACTAACAGTTTGCTATTGAAAATGGCCATTTATGGTGAATTTTCCCATGAAAAATGGTGATTTTCCATAGCTATGTTAAATTACCAGAGGGTAATCCCTCAGCCAAGCTGCAGCTTCCTTGCTTTCCATGTCCTTTTGCCTCGGATGAAGCCGTTGGCATCGCAACTTTCGGGAGAACTCAAGGGGAAATCTGCGGTAACCACGGGTTCTGCATGGTTTTCTTGATGATGTATATATATATATATATTATATGGATAACTTAAGGGATAACTTAATAAATTAAAAATATAGATACAGCAAATAGATAAATAGTGGTGTCTGCATGTTTTTCCTTAAGCGAGTACAGTAAGTTGAACAATGCCGGGTTGATCTGCAAAAAGATTCAATCAACAAACATGCGCGACAATCTCAGGGGTTAATCAACAAAAAATCGGAGGTTGACAGTCGCGCATTAGCCATTAATGACGGTTCAAAAAAAAGGATACGTTCTATGGGAATAATTCTGGGCCTGGGAAACACCACACATTAAAATCAAGTTCGATGAGTATATAGGTCAAAATTCATGTTCATCAACAGCGTGCGGAGTTCATCAATCATAACATCATCCATGCGTTTTTTTCTTTTCTTTTTTTTTACATTGCTTGTGTCGTGTTCATTTTTTTTGAACATGGCTTTGACTTAAAATTTGGGTAGCTCCAGACATTCCATCGTATTTCTCATCTTTGCCACATGAACATTGCTAAGTTGGGTACTGTGGATGGTTGTAAGATCCTGCACCACCTTGGATGGTTAAAACAGTTGACACCCTATAAATAATTGGATAAACCATCTATCAACTGGTGCAGGATTTTGCAACCATCCACAGTATCATGGATTGGTGAACAAAAAAACATGATACCATAATATTAGATGTCAGTGGGTAAATATGATCCTATATTATGTATAACTATATGATGTATGTATATATATATATATACATGATATACAACCATATCATGGGTATCAGATATACTGATACCAAATGATATGATATAACATGATAATAATCAATATAAGCATTTTGTTGGACTTAATGATAAAATGGAACTTTAATGCATATATATATATATAGCATACATGAAATACAACCACACATATATATATATGATAGGTGTGATGATACCCTATGATCCAGCCGTATGTTTTGAAACAAAGCCATGGCGCTGCAAATTCTTCCGCAAGTCTCGCTGGATCCAGACTGCCTGTGGTGCCCAACCGCAGGACTTTTGGGTCTATCATGAGATATCTATTTATATACAATTCATAAATACGTCTACAAACTAAATGTAACTATATAAATAATTATATATAATATACCATATCACTATCCTGCATATTTATATATATATAGATAGATAGATAGATAGATAGCTTGTAACTGGTGGGGGAGATTACCTTGTACGTTCTGGTCCATTGATCTTCACCATTGTTGGCTCCCACTGTATCACAAAGGCGAATCTTTCCAAACAAACTCCAAGCCATTCGTTTTAACAAAGAAATACTCGACAAAAAAACATGTCCAGGATCCAACAGGTCGAAAGCCATGGGACATCTGGATCCTTCAAACTCCCCGAAGCCGTGCCAAGAGGCATCTGCATCAGCCACGCAGAGTGCCAGAATCTCCACCGCCATGACCTGCGGCGATTAACGTTCCCTTCCCCAAGATACCACCAGTTACCACCATTGATGAGGCTGGCCAATGAGGCTCTTTGCATGTGCTCGTCTTTGTTAGTAATCCAGAGCATAATCTTCCATTTCTTCAACAAAACCATTTAAACCCATAGGTATTTACTCCGAACATCTTCAAAAAGTCAACATCAGAAAATTCTTGCGTTGGCAATTCAACATCTTAAGGTCTCATCAAAATTCCTTGCTAATTCAAACACATATCACATATAAGATGATATATAAGATTAGATAAGATTATACAATATTATGTAAGATTATATTAAGATTATATTCGATTAATATTGTATGATATACATATATTTAATATTAGATGATATATCATATATTTATATAATATATATTTCCTCATTTGGGTTTGTCTGAAAATAGTGTACCCCTACACCCAATGGTTTTGCTGATCATTATCCCTACTAAATGGCTATTTCATTGGGGGTATACCCCATTTTCAGACATACCCACATGGTGATTCTTGAAAATCAAAACAGCTGGTAAATGGATGTTCATCCCACTAAAAATGGTATTAATAGGTATTGATCCATACCCATATTTCCTCATTTTCTTTGCCCAAAAGATCCACAAAAACCCCCTTTCCAGGTCCCCCGCCGGCAGCAGAGAACTGAAGCCAATGAGCCCGAAGCCCGCCAGGTCGTCCAGCTGCGCCTCCTGAAACTCCGAAACGAGGCTTGCAATGGTATACCCGGCCTGGTCAACATAGAAAAAGCTATTGAAAATGGCCCATTTATAGTGGATTGACCCATTGAAAATGGTGATTTTCCATAGTTTTTACCCACATAGCTATTGAACATGGCCCATTTATAGTTGATTTACCTATTAAACATTGATAACATGGTGGATCTTTCCATAGTTATGTAAACGTTTACCAGAGGGTATATATAACAAATAATCGAAGTGAGATGTTTTTTTCATGAGATAGTTAAATTTATATGTATACTGTAGATGTGCAGGAACCCGGAAATCAAGAGAAAACATGTAAGAAAGACCTGGTTACCCTCTGGTAAACTAACATAACTATGGAAAATCACCATTTTTAATAGGTAAACCATCTATAAATGGCCATTTTCAATAGCTTTTTGTATGTTTACCAGGCCGGGTAATGTATGTCAATGAAGTAAACCCAGCCAACTTCAGGAAGGAATCCCTTGGATCATGCGGCCACTGATTCCCCGAATCCAAGAAACCATCATTCCATTGTGAAGTCACTACGTGAGGTCACTATAATTCATTCAAATCCAATATATATATATAGATATATCTATTCATTATATATATATCCTTATCTATATCTCTCTCTCTATATATAATATATATATATATAGATATATCTATTCATTATATATATATATATCCTTATCTATATCTCTCTCTCTATATAATATATATATATATATGAGTATATATATATATATACTTATAATTATATATTTATAATATAGACAGTTGGAAAGATGGGACAAACTTATCAACCATAACCCATCCAGCGCAGCCTCCTGGTCACTCGGCCGGCGTCTGGGTGTGGCCATGCCAATGCCCAGGCTCAAGAGGATGGGCGACGTCAGGGGGCCTGACGTCGCGGCGGCAATGGGAGTCCCATATTGGAACAAACCATAGTGAACAAACCATGGTTACCCTCTGGTAATTTAACATAGCTATTGAAAATGGCCATTTATAGTGGATTTACCCATTAAAAATGGTGATTTTCCATAGTTACGTTAGTTTACCAGAGGGTACTTCATATATGGAGTTGATATAAGTTGATATAACGACCATAGTGAAACCATAGTAAAACCATAGTGAACCCATAGTGATACTGTGGATGGTTGTAAAATCCTGCACCACCTTGGATGGTTGAAACAGTTGAAACCCTACAAATAATGGGATAAACCATCTATCGACTGGTGCAGGATTTCGAAACCATCCACAGTATCATGGATTGGTGAACAAAGCACAATGATACCATAATCTTATGATAGTGTGTAAATATGATCATGTATGATGTATAATTGTATGATGTATGTATATATATATATACATGATATACAACCATATATATAGATATATAATGTGTATCAAATATACTGATACCAAATGATATGATATGACAGATACTGTAATACTAAATAAGCATTTTGTTGGGCTTAATGATATAATGGGACATAATGATATGTGATGATACCCTATGATCCAGCCGTAGCTTCTGAAAGCAAGTATGAATGGGCGTTGGTTTAGGGGGTTAGCCGTATCATCTAAGGCAGTGTTTGGATCCAAAGGGATACAAATTAATGATTTAATGATTTGGTATACAATGATATAATGAAATATGCTGTAATGATGTAACAGGATATATATATATGTATAACTATATATATGTAATGATCAATAACCATTCTATTGAAGCGGTGGAGCGGTTGGGAGCTATGTGTGCAGTATCCATATTCCCTAGGTTTTTTTTTTTACGCCATTCCCAACGGCATTTTAGTTGGAGTTACAAAATGACACAATGGGAAAATGTACAAAATAAATACAAGAATAATTCTAATATGTGAGAACATATCTATAAGATATGGTTTGGCAATTGATAGTCCGATGGTGAACCCCAGCAAAAATTCATGTTTTTCCAAACTTTCTTCCGAAATCACATGCTACACAGTAGCTACACAGTAGACTCAGCTGTGCACCAATAAATAAATCCAAGTCAAAATCCGGATATGACAACCTGATTCGTTTACCACATGGGTTTGCCTGAAAATAACGAGGGTGAAGAATAGTTTTAGGATTTTTGTTTTGATGAGGTTTGGGATTTGTTTATTTCTTTCCTGGTACCATTTACCTAGCAGTCGCAACAGTTTGGAACTAGAGCCTGTCATTTTGCATCGTATTTGCTACATGTTGGCATGATCACCTTCCATTTGCATGGTGTTTGTTACATTTTGGAATGTTCACCTCTCATTTTGAAAGGTATATTTGCTACATGCTGGCACTTCAAACGTTCATGTGGGTTTCTTCAGGGTGTCATTTGGGGTATCTCTAGGGTTGCTTTAGGGTTTCAATCAGGGTTTCTTTAGGGTTTCACTTAGGGTTTTAGGGTTTCTTTACGGTTTCATTTAGGGTGTCTTTAGGGTTCCATTTAGGGTTTCTTTAGGCTTTCATTTAGAATTTCATTCAGGGTCTCTTTAGGGTTTCATGCAGAGAGTTTCTTTAGGGTTTCATGCAGAGGGTTTCTTTACGGTTTCACTTAGTTTCATTTAGGGTTTCTTTACGGCTTCATTTAGGGTTTCTTTAGGGTTCCATTAGGGTTTCTTTAGGCTTTCATTTAGGATTTCCTTTAAGGTTTCTTTAGGCTTTCATTTAGGGTTTCCTTTAGGGTTTCTTTAGGGTTTTCATTAAGGGTTTCATTCAGGGTTTCATTTACGATTTCATTAAGGGTTTTTCTAGGGTTTCATTTAGGATACAAACAGAAGAGAATAAGGCAAACGAAAAAGAAAAGCTGGGAGACAGTGAAGAAAGGAATCAAAGAAGCAGAGGAGCAGGAAAAAGTAGAGCAGGAAGAACGCATGACTGCAGAAAAAGTAGAAGTAGAAAGGCATAGAAGCAGAAAAGCAGAAAAGCACTGAAGCAGGAACAGCAAAAAGCGGAAAAGCAGAGAACCGGAAAATTTCAGCAAGAAAAGCAGAACAGCTTTTCAAATCAGGAACATCAAAGACACAGGGAATCCATATGGCAGTGTGTCAAAACCAATAGTACCCCTGTAGTTCACATCAAAATAGCTGGTTTATGGATGTTCATCCCCCTAAAAATGGTATTAATAGGTATTGATCCATACCCATATATATATATATATGTACAAGGTAGTGCCCCATAAATAGTTAGCTAAGTTGGTTTATAACTCCCATAACTATGGTTTATGGTACCTATAACTATAGTTAATGGGGTTTATAAACCATCTTATAACTGGGGGGCCCCAAAGAAACATCTTCAAATCAACAGCCCTCACGGTCCCCGCACCGATGGTGGCATGGCCAGAGTCCCAGGCGAAGCCCAGCACGGAAGACATGGAGCTTCCGCCGTGGGCCTGAAGGACGGTGCCTCTTTTTGGACCCGGGGAGCCCCAAAAATCGCTAGAGTTGGTAACTTTCATATATAAGTATGTAAGTATGACCACATTATATTGGTCATGAGTACTATGACCATATTACTTTAGTATATATATATGTATATATATATGTATATCTATACAATTATATATATATAACTGCATATCTGTATATATATATATATATATGTCACCACTGTCCAAATATGCCCAGCACTGTCCAAATATATGGATATGGTTGTGTCTAAAAAACAAACTAGTACGCCAATCGAAAACAAACGGGATCCAGCATGTTCATCGACGCCAAGCAACGCAGGCAACGCTCCTGAAGAGGGAAAGAAAAGGGCAACACGGGGAAATTGATGGGAAAAAACATGAGACAAATAAGCGGTATATTGATGTTTGACTTGATGTATTTTGCAATAATTTGGAGTCATACAAGGTGGGGCCCCCGTTTACGAAATCGCTAAGTAGGTTCTCATAACTCCGATTTCACTATGGTTTTTGGTAGATATATCTATACTAATGTCAACACCGGATTAATAAACCACCCCCCCTATAGGTCTAGGTAGACCTTGTGATGCACCCCTGAATAATAAGCACCTTCTAAACCATAAAACTTTGGATATGGCTTACGTCAATTAGATCTTCATAGAATTCCATTGGATTTGATAAGATTTGATTGTGAAAAACCCATGGATCAGAAAGGGGGTTGATTAATAAGGGGCAAACCCTGGTTATTATTAATGGGGGACATGGGCTCATTTGGGAGCTATCCAAACTGATGATTTGTATAAAGAATTTAATTAGAAACCGATCATTTGGGGAATAGTTGATTTTTGAAATTTTCAAGGATCAACTTAAACCTTAAGTATAACAATGATGAGTTCTGAGATTGATGAGATAAAAAGAATTGGAAATAAAAAAATGTTGGATAAAAAAATGAAATTTCAGCACTGGTGGTTTATTAATCGGGGGTATGCCAAAGTAATTATTAATCTGGGGGGACTGCCTGTTTTTAAATTACAGTTTTTTTGTTTGAGGATGAGTTTGATTAATAACGGGATGTTGATTAATCCTGACTTGACATTATACTATTCTATACTTACTATGGTTTATAAACCAACTGAAATAACTTCACAGTTACTGGGCCTAAAGAACAGTAAACCTTCACATCACATCAGGCCAGTTCGAGAGTGTAACTCCCATCATCCACAACAGGATTCCCAGTGAGGGCCGAGATGCAACAGGAGGGTCAACAGGAGGGCAATCACCAGCCATCTCTTAATGCTTTGCCTCCAAATGAGCCGTATGCCTTATTCACCGCCAAGAGCTGCTAGAAAAAAGATGGCTGGAATATGTGGTATACTATATATATATATGTATATATACCAGTATGTATATATGTATATATTCTGCGAGTATGTATCTAAATATCGAATGATCATGTAAAGATGTGTCAATCTCATATACAACTCACATAAGCAACGAAGGAACGTCTTTTTGCCCCAGGAGAAATCACGGGTGTGATCATTGACGGCTTCATGTGTGCCATGGGGTATGGCCTTCCCACTATCATTGGGTATTACCCTCTGGTTATTTAACAGTTTGTCATGGAAAATCACAATTTTTTATGGGTACACCATCTATTATAAATGGGCCATTTTCCATGGCTATGTTAAATAACCAGAGGGTATATGGTGTTATTATGTACTACTTATATATGCTGGCATATGCTGGCTCTATCAACCCCTAATGTATTGATGACTATCCAGAATCACACATGTGCCGGCAATGGCAAATATATGGCTTGTTAGTCCCATAGTAGTCATTGCTTCAGAGGGGATCCTCTAGCAACGGAGATGGTCCTCCAAGCACTCAAATCAGCAATCAACTGAAACATATCATTTCTGGGTAAATTATAATATTTCACTAACCTGAATTAAGGCCATCTGGGGATGATTCCCCTTATTAACCATGATTTCCAGTGAGGTCGTAGTGAGGTCGTTATAATTTACCCAGATCATTTGGGCATGAGTCCAAATTGGGTACCCTTGGGTACCCCTAAAAGTTGAAGCCGAAAAACAAATGTGACCAGTTGCGATCATATTTCCAGGCCAACTTTTCGAGTTGGTGACTTATTTCAGGCTTACTATCTATGTATATATATATATATACATATGGGTTACTATTCCACTTACTGGGTTATATATATATATATGTATATCTGGTTGGTGGTTTCAACCCCTCTGAAAAATATTAGTCAGTTGGGATTATGATTCACAATATTTGGAAAATAAAAAATGTTCGAAACCATCAACCAGAGATGTATATGGGTTATATGGCTATGGATCAATACCTATAAGTACCATTTTTAGTGGGATGAACATCCATTTACCAGCTATTTTGATGTTCACCAGGGGTACAAGGTTTGACACACTGCCATATATGATTATATATAAAGGTGACCTATTTCGGGGTTACTAAGTTACTACCACTGGCATCCAAGGTGCATCCCAGAAGGCTGGCCAGAGCGACCCCCAGGCTTAAAGCCAGCAGTAGGCGAATGGGCCGTTGCACCAAGGCACACAAGAGCCTGCCAGAAATCACGGAACTGCTGCGAATATTTTCGGGAAAACGTAGGGAATACTGATGTGAAGGGGGTGAATTGGATGATTATTTCTATAGTTATGGAATGTTATGGATTGGATCAGTTATATATAATCAACAACTTACTGCTGCGAAACGTAGGGAATAGTGAATTTAGTGAATGGGGGGAATGGGATGATTGTTTGTAGTTATGGATTGGATCATTCCCCCCATTCCCTATGTTTAGCAAAAGTCAGACAAAAAAAGGAAGCGAGGGTCAAATATCAGGATCGAAGCGCGATATTTTGGGGAATTGCTACCCTACATATTCAAATAACACCAACCGATTCTGCAAAAGACAGGGTACAATATATAAAATTACCCCAAAAATGACAATGACCATCATCGCCCCCTCATAGGGTTTGTCTGGAAACAGGGTGTATCCCCCAAATGTGGTGGTGAATCACAATATTTTTATTTAATATTGCCAATAAAATTGCCATAAATGAGCGAGACTGTTACAGTCGACAATGTGAGTGCCATAAATGAACAAATTTCCCAATTCTGGGACAGACCCAGGTATCATATGCCTGTATATCCGATATAATTAAATCCCATTATTAAATTATATCCAGAAAATAGAGAAAACCATAGCCAGTATTCACTGCTATGATGCTGTGTAGGCTATTATCTCCAGTGATTTTGTTTTACCGTATCCATTTTTGATTTGAAAAATTGATGTTAAGTGCCTAGTCTCCATTGCTCCAGGTCACGGAGACTCGTGGCGGTAGACCCGTGCCATGGCTGCCTCTTGAAGAACCTGCGAAGGAAAGGTGAACCGCTGTGGAAGGTGAGCCCCGGTGATTATGGGTGGTTAAGAAATGGGGAAAAGACACCCTAAAAAAGGGGTCAACTGAAGAAGAATCAATATATTTATATTGATTTTAGGAAATTCATGCAATATATATATATATATATAATAATAACAATATTAATAATACTAATTAATAACAACAATTATAATTATTATTATATTATATATAATCTTATATATAATATAATATAATGTGTTCCCGAATAGAATTGAAAATGACAGAAACGGAAACAAAGCAACTGCATCAGTACGTCTGCACCTTTTGCTATGCAGTTGGCTTTGCGGCTGTGTTTCTGTCAGATGCCAATTGCATCTATCACAAAATGGTTTCACAGAAACTCTGAAATGCAGTGGTGGTGTCACACGTCAAAAACCACCCAACCCGCCGGAGCGTTCAGCTCGCGCAATAATGAAGGAAAAACAGGGTTGTAGGTGGGAAAACACCACTGTACACCAGAAAGTCAACCGCAACCACCTGGCTCCAAAGGACCTTAGGTGGCATAATGGTCGGTCTTACGACGTTTCGAATTTTCTGAAAAGGTAGGGGCGCGCATCTGGTCATCCAGAAGAGCCCACAGGAAGCGAAAATGGGAAAAGGCCTCTCTCACTGGTAGTTGTCGATCAGGACGAAACCCAGTGAAGTCAGGATGGGTAAGTTCATCAGCCCATTTGTTGTAGTCCCGCTTCATGTGTGAAGGTGCCAGTTGGCCCATGGAGTTGGTTAGTTTCTCAGAGCAGGTCCCTGCTTCTCAGCGCCTTACACTGCAGCAGCATGTGGCGGAATTTGGGCAGGATGAGATCTTACCCGGATGGAGTGCGCCCTCCAACCATGGCCGACAAAGATTCGAGTGGAATCTTTGTCGGCCATGGTTGGAGGGCGCACTCCATCCGGGTGGAAGATCTCATCCTGCCCAAATTCCGCCACATGCTGCTGCAGTGTAAGGCGCTGAGAAGCAGGGACCTGCTCTGAGAAACTAACCAACTCCATGCCGGCGCCCGAAGCTGCCGTAGGAGGAGGTCGTCCCAAATCTCCAACTTCCACCAAGCCAGCAGCCTTAGTGACCTTAGTGTCGGAAGGGACCCAAGTCGGTCCGGCCTCTGTAATCCTTAGCTGCCAGGATTGGCCTTCCACCTCAATCACCGACAGGGGTGTCACCGACAGATCAACTGGAGAAGAACCTTGGCAGAGAAGGCATTTTGAAAACTGTCCCCATGGTGCACTGCAGTCAGAACAAACTAACTGCGGAGAGGTCCCGGGGTCCTCCTCTTTCAAATTCGACATGGAGCCACCACGCTGCGTAGTGTGCCGAATCTTCAGCATCTGCGTGTGGGCGGCCTCTCGCTTCGAGATGTAGTACACCTCCGCGATCTTGGCAATCAAGGATGCCGTCCACGAAGAGCTGCGGAATGCATCCAAAAGAGAGCGAAGTTCCCCATGAGTGATGTCTCTGAGATACTTGGTGGCAGAGCTCGGCAGGGCCGGGACCAGGGATTCCCAACCTTCAATGGTGAAAGTGTCAGTGTTCTGGTCCATGTGGATCGTCAAAGTCTCCTTCTCCAAAGTCTGCAGAGTCGACCTCGTGGCTGATGAAGCAGCCTGGGAGGCTTGGCGCCAGAAGCTGCCACACCCGTCTCCTGCTTCGGGTCCAACCCCAGGTGCGCCATCACCTTCTCCATTTCTTGGAGCTGCGCAGCAAGGGTCTCCTTTGTGAGGTTGGGATCACACTCAAAATCTGTCACAACCTCGGCCGGCGCAGCCTCGGTTTCCGTTGTGCTGAGTAACATGTAGTCACTCCCTGTGTCCATTTCCGTTCCAATCAGAGAGAAGGAACCCACAGTGCCCGTCTCACTTGCCACTGGACTAGAAGACGCCATAGGCAAAAAGGAGGATCGGAACGTTTTTCGAGTGTTTGGATCACAGGGGGACAGCTTGAGCCAAAATGGCATAGCCATTTTGGCAACTATATCGTCAACACATTACTTGCTCTCCACAAGTTCCAAGCAAAGAAACAAATATATATATATATATATGTGAACAAATTGATCCTTGTTCTGGATATCCTTCGGTTGTAGTTCCCTATGTGCTGATAGTCAGAGCTGTCAAACCATGCAGCAGCGGAGCGCGTTATTTTGGCCTCGCAGTGGGTCTTGAGCCATAGTGGCGTCCCATGCAAGAATGTGCACATGCTCAGCATGTGTGACTACTGTGTTATCTCGTTCCCCTTCGCACCCCCCATGCCTATGGCATCTTCGAACCATAGGCACGAGAGTGGGAACTTTGAATTAGATTCTTCTGCTACTCGAATTACGCCTATGTACATAAAACATGCCATTTGGCTCCCCCTTCCCCACATACCCGTCGGGAATAATGGTTCAGGGTTCGCCTACTCTTTGGCTGTCGATGCATCGGCGCTTCCTCAAGCTGTACAACGCGAATTATTGCTAGCTAACATCTACTTTTCTACGTTGGCTAAGCATGCCACTCACCCGTCGGGAGAAATGGATCGCCTCGCTACCAAAGATTTACAATGCTAACTAACGAATTCACGTGCACAATGCAGAATCTCGTGCAGATTGGGAATATCAAAAGTCTTGAACCTAAGCGAATTAGTCTAATGCCTCGCTCAGTGTCCACTCAGTTGGTCTTTTCCTGATCATCTGTTCATAAAGACGGTAAACATCTTGTAGCCCAGTGATCATTTTGACGGATCGAAGCAATTGGTTTACTGCTCACGGCGGACTTTCTTCCATTGAGGTGCTGTTGGAGTTCTCTCCCATCCTGCCGCACGTTTCGGAGCAGCTTTCGGCGATGAAGGCTTTGCAGGCGGTGCCTTTGATGGTTCATGGGATTTCGGCATAGCCTTGCCCTTTGGTGCGCTAGCCGATGAGGATGATGCTGAACCAGTGCCTTCAGGTGTCTGTGAAGGTTGTGCGGGTGGTTTAGCAAACTTGGAAGCTGCAGTATGTCCAACCGCTTTGAATACTTCACTCACCACTTCGTCGCCAAGGGTTGGAGCCATCTTCGTTTTCATCTCGGTCTTTCCCCTCTGCGCCTCGGCCTCGGCCAGCTGAATAGCATAAGCCATCTTGCTGACAAAGTTTTGAGGTAAAGGAATGCCACATTGTTGGGCGGCAAAGAGCAGTTCTACTCTCTGTTCTTTCTCCCTCAGGCTCAGATATACCGAGAAAGCTGGGAGTTCGATGCAGTTGGGGAAGCCGTGGCTCCCGGAGCGAAAGAAGGTGTATGACTCGTGCTCCGGAAAGGTTCCTTTGAGCAGTCGTCGAAGGAAATTGCTGATGGTTACTCGCATCTCCTGTTTCCCTTGGGCATCAGCCTGCATTCGGTTCATTGGCATGAGAAAGCCTAATGACTCAGGAGTGTACCCGGCGCGTACCAGAAATTCCATCATCTTCTCATAGATCTCTAAAGTCTTGATGACAGGCATCATCATGTTTCTTGGTCGCCCTGAGTATAACTTCTCTCCTTCTGACCATGAATTCCTCTTCCCTTTCTCCTGAAAGAGTTCATCCAACTCCAGCTCCGTCGGGCGCTTGAGGTTGCCATCCTGGTCTTCTCCTGTATAAGGACAGAAGTCGTCCAGGTCCAGCCGGACTCGCTTGGTTTCCGTCATCATCTCATAGTACTCCTCTGGGGTCAGAGTGACTCTCTGTTTGTAGTAGAGCCTGAACATTGTGATGATCTTTGACATGACGGCATTGTCATACAAGTGAGCCGCGGCCTCGGAGACATCATTGTTGATAAGTCCGTCTTCTGGCATACCCTTGCTGCCGCTCTCGAGGTTCTTGGTCCATGCTGGAAGTTTGGAAGAGGGTTCATCTTCAGGTTCGACTTCCATTTCATCGTCGTCTTCTTCAACGATTTCGTCGTCTTCCTGTTGGGCTTCCTCCTCCTGATCCATTTCCTCATCATCGCCTTCGTTGTAGTCGACCTCGTCAGGATTGAAGCCATAGTCGTTGGATTCGGATACGTTTTCTTGTGCTTGATGGACCGTATCCTTGAACAACGATTCTTCTTGTCGACGAACTTCTTCATCGATCTCTTTCTTCGTGGCCTCATCTTCATCGTCTTCAGGAGCTTGTAGCCGATAGGGACGGATTCCACAACTTTCAAGTTCCGTCCAGCAAACTAGACACACTGCTAGTTTTGTCGGCGTCTCATTGAGACAGTGAGGACAATGGCGGCAACCTGATGTTTGCACCCTTTTGCGTTCGACTATGTAGTCAATCAGCTTGATGCGGGCCAGGTATTGCTCTTGTCCGCCAGGCTCGATGAGGTTGTTCTTGAATTGGTTGACGATGTTCATGGCATCCATGGCGGTTTCGTCAAACGGTTGATCTTCGGCGTCGATGCACTGACTTGCAACCCTCAAGATGGACTCCTTGGTGGCTACCGTTCTTGATTTGATAGTTCCAGACCGGACTACCTGGTCGTCGCCCGACGGGACGAACAACCGGAGCCATGTCTTATTGTTTTGGTCCTTTGGGTCCTGAATCCATCCTCCTTTGATTGCCGAGAACGGGATGATCTTTGGTGAGACGATCTGTCCCGAGTCAGTCAGTCGACCGCCATATTCCACCATCAAGGTCTCGGTCGGGACGAACAAGCAAATGTAGTCCCCTCTTCGCGTATCAACGCTCTTCGTGATGGTCCATGATCTGTGATCCCATGGCACATACGGGTTGAAGAACGTGAACATCCGATGACCTTCTCCAAGACCTCCTGGAATTAATCCCTGCCTCCAAATGCTTCGAAGGTTGGTCTTCTTGGTGATGTGGAAACAAACCGGTAACGACAAAATGGTGTTGGGCGCGATTGGATGTGAAAGTAATGAGGACAGCAATGAGACGTCGTCCCTTGAAGATCCTTCTTTGTGCCCCGTAGGAGCACGGACCGCCACAGGGTAGAGCAGTAGACCTTCATCAGGAATGTTCGTGTCCGCATCGACTTTGTTGTCAATGCACGTCAGGCTGGTGCGCTCAATGTCCTTGTTGATACCAAATGCCAAGACTTGTTCACGAACGCGACGTCCATACCGGGCACAGTGGAACATGATCTTGAAGAGCAATGTCATGCGGTAGTTTGCCTCATCGACATTCCATGCATTCTGATCATTTGCTCTTCCTTTTGGAGCAAGGAATACATGTGGCCAGCGTGCGTACTCGTGCCTCCAGATGGACTCACATTTGAGCACCTCCTCGATGGGCACCCAGCCGGCGTCATCACATGACAGACTCTGTTGTTCTGATACCTTCCCCACGTTGTGCCGCAGGATCCTGTTTAGTGATGAACTCACCTTGTCCTCGTAGGTATTGAGCCGGTTGCCAGTCTCGAAGCGGTAGTTGGCCGCATATTCTACACCTCCAAAGTAAGAGCAGTTGAAGAAATGGGCCCCCGTAGTCGGGATGATTTTCAAGAAACCATCTTGCGGCGCCTCGACTCTCTTGTAGAAGGGCTTCCTGATGTTGTTATCAGAGTAGCTTGCCATGAAGTCTGGCACTGACCAAGAGTCACCTCCTCCTCTGACAATAGCGTCTCTGACCACTTCGTTGAGGTCAACAATGTTCTGTGGTCCTAGCTTTGTAACATCACGTCCTTCTATGCAGAATCTACCATACTCATCGAGGTCACCAACTTCAGACATAGTTCTGATGCTGTCGTACCATTGGTGTTCACTAAACCTCGATTTTGTAGGTTCATCCGTTTGCCCCGACCCATCAGTAGCACCTGAACCGTCCTTCTTGTGCTCAGGAGGCTCCATATCGACGTCATCAGATGTTGGACTATCAGCCTCGAGCGACGCTCGGACGGCCTTTAGCACCTTTCTGACTTCATCCCTCTTCTCATGTTCACATTCAAGATGGCCATGTTGGGTGCTACCACAATACAAGCACACGTTGACATCCTCAGAGACGGTAAAGAGTTTTCCCAACGCATCCAAAAGTTGTTGTTTCCCGGAATTCTCTGAGTCCCTGACCACATCGGTGGGGTCGTTCGCTGGCTCATCAGCTTCCTCCTCCCCAGGGTGAGCCGACGACTCGTCACCTGGCTTGGCATCGGCATCAGTGCCCATGCTGGCGTCACCCCCTGTGATGTTGTTCTTCCTGCGATAATGAGAGAATACCTGATCCTTCTCCCAGTCCGTGAGGCAGCAGAAATTGGCCAGCGAGTCATATCCGGGGATTGCGTGGATGAGCTTCATGACCCTTTCGGCTTCTGCAGTTTGCAGTGTGCAGTCGAAGGATCCCCGTCTCTTGTCATTGATGGTGCTCGAGGTTCGGGAGGTCGATGTGAATTGAGCCAGTGCCTTTTCCAGTCCATTGAGATACTCAGCTGGATCAACGCTAGCATTGAAAACATCCACGACTCCCTTGGCCATATTGGCCACGTCCAAGACACCAAGCCAGAACTCGATGATATCTCCAGTTTTCTCGGCAGATGCACGGGAGAATCCAAAAATCTCGTTCCTCTCCTTCACCTCGGGAACGGCAACCTTTTCGAAGAAGTCTTTGTATGCGACATTTCCGCAATCCTTTGTGACTCTATAGATCAAGAGCCACTTCTTTGCAACATCATCGAAAACTCTTTCGCGATATATGCTGAATTGCTTGCCGCGTCCGTTCCGGAAAATTTCCAGAGCTTGCCTCTTCGAAATTCTGACTCCTCCCATGTGAGATAGAGATTTCATCAAGTGCTCCCCATACGCCAACGATGCATTTGAAATCAACGAAGACGCAGTAAATGTGAGCCATGTTTGGAATCCTTGATTGATGTCAACAATGTCAACACCAAGATCCTCGAATGCAACCTTCAACCTAGCTGCAAGGAGTAGTACGGACTTCCTGGCCTCCAATGTGGGAGATGAACGCTTGTAATGGTCCTGGGTGTTGGCGGAGCAATTAATGCAATGGGTTGGTCTCGACTGGCACGTCTCGATCTCATCCATTGTCACTGCGCCTCTACAGCTTCCGCATAGGATGTCGTCGTTCTCCTTGTCAATGGTGAACCACATGCATCGATCGGAAACCACTGGTTCCAGCTCATGGGTGCCGACCACCGGTTCGACCCAACTGGTCTTGAACCTTTTGTCTTTGGTGAATCTGTTCACGGCGGTTCCAGGGCCTCGCTGGAAGATTGTGGTGTCGTCATTTGCATAATCACCAGGGGTCATTTCGCCACCTGCGATCTTGAACGCCTCAGTTGGTCCGGTCATATCCTCCAGAACTTTGGCGATGATGCCCGATTCGTCAGGTTTGAACGCTCCCTCATTGAGAACTGATACATGTTCCCTGTTCGTGGCACACATGAGGAAGACCCTTTGGCGAAATAGATTCTTCTCGATGACAGACCAAATTGCCGTCTTTCCCAAAGTCCCCTTCTTGGTTGTACTCAAAATCGAATACTGTTTTCCGAATTGCGAGTACATTGACCGCCACATCCTCTGATCCGATGTCACCAAGATCCCTTGGAGCCTCATCTTCTCAATCAGCTCCTCTGCGATCCTGGACGTAACAGAGTCCATTCCATTGATGAACATGGAGTCATTGTTGATGGCGACCATCAGGGGTCTGGACGTGACTTGAGCAAGATCGAGCACCCCTTTGACAAACTGATTCTTGAAGTCGTTTTCAAGCATGACACAATGAGGTGGTTTTTGTGCATGTAGGAACTGCAGTGACAACCAAAGGTGCACAGTTATCAAACCATCGTCGACGGTATCCGTGCTGAGGTACTGCTTGACTTTGTCAAGGGTGTCGAGGAATTGCTGAAGGGGTCGTTCTGCTTCAGAATCATGGATTTTGAACACCTCGACACTTTCCCATCCCATGTCAGCTAATCCCATTTGGATGCCATGCGTCCCACTTTGGGTTCCCACACGGAACATCAGGTCGGTGATGAGGATGGTTGTTCCAGCCCTGAAATCACCTGCCAACATGTCATGATCTCTTGGACCGCTTGGTGCTTCGATGATCCTGCAAGCAAGTGGGTTGGTGATCATCTTCTTGATGCGGCCAAGGTCGGACTGGTTGGCGACGTTCACGTCGTGATGCCCTAGCATCATGAGCATACCTGCTGTCGACAAATAGCATCCGGTCCGCGTCAGCATGTACTTGCGGACAATGTGGCTGTAACACCTCAGCCAATCCTTCTCGGATATAGTGGATGCAGTGTCCTCGGTTACGACCCCCGGATTGCAAACTCCGAAGATCATGCAGGCATATGCGGTCACTCTCCTCAAATATTGTGCCCAGGGTGCTGATCCCAATGTGCTGGCTGCTTGAGCTGCTGGTCCTTGGACGATTGATAGAAGAAAGTGATCCCGCTCGTCCATCCATGCTGAGGTGATGAACTCGGAGTTCCTTTGATCGGGCATTGATGAAGTTCTGAAAAGATATCCATTCGGTACCCGAGGAATCACCCAGTCCTTTCTTGCAGGAGGTGTAGATGGCCTTGCCTTCGATGGTGGAGCTTTTGGTGGTGGTGCACTCCAGCTGCAGAGCTGTAACCATCGTGTCCACCGGCGGTGGAACTACTAGGCCCAGTCTGTTGTTGTTGCTGTTGTGCCCGCTGTGCATCGGCTTCCCTCTGTTGCTTGTCATTCATCATTCTGATAGGTGAAGGATCCCAACCTGGATGATCCGGTTGACTTGGAGGGTTTCTGCCGTCTCTTCGGCATCAGCGGGATGTCCCAGCCATCAATGTGGGAGACCTCTGTGGCTCCTTGGCCCATCTGTGTGGTGGCAGTGGTCGTCACATAGTCGCGGATACAGGAAAATGTCCTGTTCCGTTTCTCCACCTCCTCAAACATGCCCTGGTCGGCCCTCTCAATGTTGTAGCCCCCCAACTCCCATAGGTCGTCGCGGAGGTCAATGGCCTGTTTCATTCTGACCAGATCAGTCTTGATGATCCCGCTCAGGTATGACATTGATTTGAAGCTTTCCAATTTTGTCATCCACTCATGTAGCATTTGGAGATCATGAGAATGGTTTGCAAATGGACAACAGCTGCCGTCCGTTCCAAGCTGAGATCATAACTCATTGACATCCAGTCTTCCAGGACATTCTGGACGATGATGGTTTTACCCTGGCTGCTGGTCGCTCTGGCATTGTGACGTCGGAGTGCATAGCCGAGGCTGTAGCTCTCCTCGTACATGATGTTGACCAGATATTGGATGCGGTTCTCAACTTCATATGGTTCAGGTTCCTCTCTCCGCATCACTTCAAACGACCACTTCTCCCATTTTCGACGTGCAATTTCCTCGAAGTTCGTCCTCTTTCGGATTTGGTAGCAAGGACTTCCATACGGAGGATACGTCTGGTTCAATGATCCAAGGTTTGCTGGGCTAGTATTTGCGATCTTGTCGCGCAAGTCTTTGACTGTGATCTCCTTGTTGATCATACTGTTTTGCCCAGTATAGTGGTCTTTGAGGGTATCCCATAGTTCATCTATTCTGATTGCGCACTCGAAGGTGCACAACATCTGCATGATGCTTTTCTCATCTGGATTTCTAGCGGCTCCTTCCACCAATTTCGACAATCGGGCCCCTTTGTCAATGAAGCTGATGGCAGACATCTTCAACTCATTTTCGTTGGTCACTTTTGATAACATTTTCATGAGCAACCTGATTGCATGAGTTACGAACGCCCTGCCACTTCTATCCATGACAAAAGCTAAGGCCACAACGACAGGAGGAGAAATCTTCACTCGATCCAACCATTCGTCGAGGTCCTTGTCCTTGTAACCCCTGAAGTTTGCCTCCTCATAGGTTGAGAATGGAGCAGGAAGGTTGTGCTCTTGTTTCTTCTCCTGGATGAGGGACAAAGTTGATTTCAGCAAACTAATGCCTTTGGCCGCTGAAGGGATCACAAGGTCAGTTCCAGCCATTGCGAAGACCGAAGTGAGGTACGCGGAATCCGGATCCGTCAAGGCGCACCAACGACGCAGGTAGCAGCCCGACTTCACCTTCAATCCACCTCTAACGGGATCCGGATCCGCCAATAGTGATCCACGACGTGGATACAACCTCAGCTTCACCTTCACACCGCCTCGTTGGGTGATGAAGTTAATGAATAGTTGTTCATTGATGGTCTTCTCATTAACCTTTAGTTCAAGGTCATTCACAATGATGCATGCACATGACTTCGATTTATGGTCATTCATATCATCTGGAACCTTTGGTCGATATCTCCTTCCATAGGCGTTGTTGATCAACATTTGATTGGTGACACCTCGAAGGATAGATCTGACAATCTTCTCGGTATATAATTGTGTTGCACGTGTTTCCCTGCCCGCACATTGACCGTGGGTGTGTGAGCCATCACATTTCGCATGCAAGTCAAAGAACTTAACCCCCCATGATACGATCCTCCACGGTTTCTTGATTGCGGTCCCAACATCTTTGAATTTGACTTCAAACCATACATGCATCCATCAAAGTCATGCACAGTCGATTGGGGCCCATTGATCAGAAACTTCATTCTCTCATCATTCCCATAGTCGCATCCCCGAGGTAGTTCCAACAATGCCATTGCATGCAAAACATGTACACGTTGCAGACACAATGTGAACTCTTCCCATAGCTCCCAATATAGAAGTGCTTTCATTCTGATGTTGTGCGCTGTGACCTCACTCACATTTTTGTTTAACCGATTCCACGGTGAACCACCGGTGCAAGGTCCCGCAAAGAACACGCAGTCACTAGGACCCCTGATGCAACGTCTCCATTTTGCCCTTCCGTAGTTGGACATGAGGTTGTCATCTTCGGTAATCGTGACCACATGCATCATCTTAAACCGACTCTGTTTGTGAATCTTTGTAATGATGCTTTGCGTTTCGGCACACATGAGGAGCAAGCATGGGGTATCATCCTTCATCTCATAGACGTTGAGAGATATGGTAACGTCATTGAGTATTTTCCCGAGAAAATCAGCATAGGACTGCTTGAAGTGATACGTCAGAATCTTCCCATTCTTTCGATGTAGATTCATCTGAATATCCCAATCATTTTGTTTTCTGGTCTCATGCTTCAACTTGTAATGATGGGCTATAAACATGTCATCCAACGGAATGATTTTCATGTTCCCATCAAGGATACAGGTGACCACAGTGTCCTGGCACGATGCCCTGTCCTCCACGTCAGACCCGCTGTCCATCACATCTTTGATGTCTGCATTGGATATGATCTTGAAGGTAGTGGTCCCTGTCCAAAATTCGTTTCTCTTATTGGTTTTCTCGATGTTATTTCCCACCAATCTCCATGAGTCGTGGATCAATCTCCCACTTGACTGAAACACTTGGTTGGTTTCCCTTTCATCTCTAAATCGTCTCAGCTTACATGGCAGAAAGTCAGCCTCTTTGGGGGTAAACATCTTTCTTCTTGGTACTTTGTGCACTCTCGTCAACGTTGTTTCATCCTTCCATATCCACTCGTCTTGATCATATTCATTTTTGGATATTTTCTTTCCCTTTCTTGATGACGTTGAGGGGTTATAGGCTTTGTCTTTTGACACCCTACCAGCAACCACGTCACCACCGGCGAATACAATTCGTCGTCGATTGGGATCTTTGTTTTCTGTGGGATATGGATCATCATCGGGGTCCCCCGACGGAGGAAATCCCATTGGAAGACTACCCCATCCAGAACTCCCCCCATGAACAACTCGAAGGAGCGTGTTGATCACCCGAGCAGTACCACACGGAGCTGCATGAATGGTTGTGGGTTCGTTTCCATGGGATTGATGACAAAATAGTTGACCTACCCCCACAGTTAACTGAGGATACTTCAGGACTGGGGTCTGACGAGTCGGCACCGCAGCAGCATGGAGCCCTTGTCGTGCTGTTGACGCCAGGTGTCCCGGTGAGACAACACCAGCTGATTGCCTAGTAATCACCGACGGTGATATACTAAATTGACACGGATGGTATTGGAAACAAGCTCGTTCTACCCATTGATCAAAACGGTCTTGTTGTTGAACGGGTGGAACTCGATCCTCAACCTTGATCCATTTGCCATGAGATAGTATCCAGGTACTTCTCAAACAATCATGAGGCAATGATACACCAGGTGGTCGCTTTCTAAAGAAAGTTGGCGTCTTAACAACCAATATGGGATCCATACCAGGTAGTTGTTGTACTTGTTCTTTACCAGAAAGACCCTTCTGATACACCTCAGGTGGTAGAATAGGTATTTCGGTATACGGAAAATTTGGAACATCTTGAGTTTTGGTTTGAAACACTTGTCGGACAGTGGTATCAACATCCGTGGTAGGTGAGACCATATCGAGCAGATCTTTCGTACCGATGTCACCAGGGTCCAACAGGTTGATGAGCATACATGCTCTTTTCCATGCTAACGGATTCTTGAAACCTTTGGTGTGAATGTCAGCGGCCATTTTCGAGGTCACCTCATACATGAGTACGTAGTTTTCCCGAGTAAAATGTTCATGGAGGGAAGTGATGGCTATGCCATGGGTCCTCTCAAGATGCCGCATAGTGGGGTTACGACCCGACCTGACTACACCGATCATGCCCTGATTGTCATCATGAAACAATAATTTGGGCGACTTTCCCGTCAGCGTTTCCCAGATGCTCATTGCGGGCAAGCCCATAGTACGGAGGGTGACATCGGCTGCAACGATTTCGGCCTCAGGCGTCGAATGGCTTACGCATCCTTGCCGTTTGCTGCCCCCGGACAAAGGAAACCGAGTGTGGTTACCCTGGATATGCATATGAGACCCTGAAGTTGATCTCAAAGACTGGGCACACCCTGCAAAATCAGCATCAGCAAATAAAGACAATGTCAATTCATTGAAGTTGTCCCCAACCCATCCGGTCATTCTTTTAGATAGGCTGGAATTCACGTAGCACATTAAGTGATACAACTTTGCATCGTCATCAATGGTCCACTTTGTTACATTCCTGGCCAGGGAATTAATGGAACGAAGCAGATCAAAACGAGCAATCCTCGCCGCGTACAGCAGCTTCATCAACACGCTAGCAGCGTGTGGCGCTAATGCACCTCTCTCAGACTCCCCAGGCGAGACGTCTTCCCCTTGGGTTCCTTGTTCATAAAACAATGGAGCGTCCGGATCAAACTCATGAGTGCACCATGGACAAACTTTCTTGTTCTTGGGGTTCCCGGGACATGGTGCTCTGGACTTATGCTTCTTTGTTTCTTCAGGTAGACTTGGAGTGGATACGTGTTTCAACTTCGTATCTTTTCCAACAATGTCCAAATACTTCTCAACTGACAGCTTCAACAAACCTTCCATGTCATAGGTCATGGTTGACACCGGGGTTCCATCATGAAGTTTGGTAGATCCCTTTCTCAAAATACAACCAAGATAGAGTCCTAAGTCAGTCTCGGGCTCGATGTTGAGTTTTGATCGAAGCATCTCCCAACCCTTAGTCAGGTTCTCTTCCGGTCCTGCCAGCTTTAAGTCGTCTACATAGATGACAAGAAGTAACTTCAGTTTCTTGTGAAAATACATTGAGGGCCATTCTTCTCCAACAGGAACGAAGTCGAGTTCACGAACTTTCTGATCACAGTGTTGTTCCCACATTGTTCCCGAATCGGGGTGACCATACAAAGCTTTAACCAATCTTACAACTGGTCTACGGAACTTTCGAATATCGACATCGTCTGGCCATGCATCTTCAGGTAGCTCAACCCAACATGGTGGTCCGGTTAGTTTTGCTTGAATGTATGCCTGAATGGCGTCGGCAAGTTTTACATTATGGCCTGGAAGACACCCATAGAAATCAGCCCATCTCGATGCCTCAAAAGTAGCCGGAGAATTGCCCAAGTCCTGGAAGAAGGCAGCCTCCCAGAATTGGTTCTTCACCTGGTTACCAAGCAAGACACCTCGGCCTTTGAATTTTCTACTAGGACTTCCTGCAGGCAACTGATAGTTTTTCTCAACACAGATACCATGTACTCTGGCCATGTGAACCTCTGTCTTGTTTGCCTTTGCTTCACGAACAACGTCATCATATTCTCTAACGACACTGAAATCGTAGACTCCAGCAGCATGTTGACCCAACCATTCCTTCCTCATAGCTTTACGTGCATCATCGTTTTCCATCATTTCCTTCCGACCAACAGGCCTTGCCACTGCAGTGTTGAACATCTTATTGATATTGATTCCATCACCATTTGAAGTCAGCTTTTCTCGATGATCATCACAATGATTAATGCACGGCATGCATGGAAATGGAAGGAAAACATCACTGAGGCCACGAGCGTCTTGGGGTACTTCGTTGGTGTTGTGCAATGTCGCAGCAGCCACCACCTTCCCCTGGTTGAAGTCATACACTTTGTCGTTGTTCCAAGTGGCTTTCGTTCCCTTGCCCTTCTCGATCTCAGACCATTCATCCCACTCCATCAAGAAGTCATCATCATCAGGTACGTCAGTGTCCGACAGGTCTGAATAACATGGAGCAGAGGCAGAGACCCCTCTCCCGACGGGAGAAACGGACCCTTTTCCATATTGAAAAACTTTGCCTCTTCGGATGTAGTCTTGGGACATGGCCACTCCTGAAACGTGATCGTCTTTGTCGTCTTTCTTGGAGGATTTGGCTTTCTTTACTTCTTTCTCTTTCTTCTTTTCTTCTTTTCTCTTTGCTCGCTCTTCACTCTCCTTGATTTTCGCATCGCTTTTCTTCTTCTCTTTTTCTGCTTCAAGCTTCTTCTCTTCGGCCTTGGCAATCCCTTTTCTGACAGTCGGTGACATCTTTCTCCACTCGTCAGGGGTATACTTTGAAGGCCTTGGAGTAGTTGATATTCTGCGAAAACCACGTTCATCAATACGATATGGATGGCCGCGAGCATTGAGTTTCACCCATTCACCATCGTCATTCAGGTATACGACCCCATCTCCACCCTTTCCAACGGAGTAATGTTCAGGTCCTCCTTCTGGAATATGAAGATCTGGATGTGCTGGCTTATCGATACCTGGTGGTCCCAATCTTTCCGATATTGCATCAAAGTGCCTTTCAGCTTCCAACTCTCCATCAGTCGGTTCCCGTGGGACCTTCGACGAAGGTACACCACCACCACCATGACCATCGTCATCATCTCCACCATCATCATCATCATCCGGTGGAGGTGGCGGTAGAATTTCTGGGTTTCCTTCAAGACGATCTTTCACTTTCAATCCTTCAATGGAAACATTGATCCTTTCATATTCTAACTTGCATGGGAATTCAAGGGGTTCCTTTAGTTCAACCCTTTCAGTGTAGTGTGGAGTCCTCGGCTTGGCAATGGGCTTCTCTGCATCATAGGCCAAGTTCTGCTTACTCCAGTCACATAGCGCCCATACCCTGTACTTTCTTGACCAATGTAGCCCGGGGCCAATGGAGTATCCGGCGAACACTCCAGGGATTCCCATAGGGTCAAACTTGTGTTGTTGTTCTCGTTCACGTGAACCACTGGGCTTGAAGTATACGAGGGCACCAAAGGGTATCATCTTCCCTTTGAATTCTTCTCCATGAAGTTTGCACCAAGAACTTACCTCATCGTCGTTGGGCTCGATGTTGAGCAAATGGCTCACGCATCTGATGGCATACATCCAAAAGCATGGTGGAATTCCTGCCTCAAGTAGACAGGTTGTTGTTGCCACGAGCACGAATTGGTTAGTTCTCTCTGCGAGCGAGTTGTGCTTGGTCTTTCCGGCCAAGGAAGTATCCATTGGGATCTTTAGGATCTTCATTGCCTTGTCGAACTGTGGGGCATCATCGGAATATGCTTCTCGAATCTTACGACGGCCCATGAACTGTTTGACCGCCCGTATAACGGCGTCTGTGTCCTTTCTGGCAGAAGGATAAGACTGAAGCATTCCTGTATACCTATCCCTGATGACAAAGATGGTTTTGTCGTCGCCATAGTCCTGTTCAGCAATACGACGGTTGTCAACGTAGTCGAATGTGATCAGGTCCCCAAACTTTGTGAGCTTACGCTGAAACGCACCTCTGAACGTTTTCCTGTGCTTCATCTTGGCACGCACGCAAGACTCACAGTAAGGGTTCTTGCAGCGATGAGTTAGAAGGTGAACCTTCGATCGTGCTTCATTCTTCAAAGTTCCCCTCTTACTCAATCGGACTCCTCCATCTTCCTCATCAACATCAATGACATCATCGTCGTCTTCACCTCCTCCATCTTCAGGAATTTCTTCAACTTCAATTGGATGATCTTCATGGATGTCATCAGGTGCGATGCTGGGATCGTATCCGTCGTCCTCAAACTCGGCATACTCGTCAGCATAGCATGACATTTCCTCAGCATCACCTGCATCACTTCCAACAGCCACTTCATGTTGATCATCTCTTACCTTAGCTTTCTTACGTTTCTTCATTGATCTCTTGGGTGATTTAACATTGGATCGTCCAACGGAGTCGGAAAGATCTTCAAGTTCATCCCCACTTTCTCCATCAATGACCAAAAGACCTTCACCTTCCGATGTTGAGCATCCATCATCAAGAACTGCCATGATCTTCTCCACACAAGATGATTTCAACTTGATCTTTTCTTGATCGACGCTCACATAGGGAATATAGTCTTTAACAGTCATCTCGATGAAGTTGCCATTTGGATCCAACATGAATGGAGTTCTTCCGGTCGGCCATACAAAAGAGTAACCAAGATCAACGCATCGCTTTCCCATGGAGAGCACGGAGGGTGTGTCCTCCAAGATGTGAGCTTCTGCTGGTTCGCTAAATGCCTCGAACTTGATGCTTGAACGTTTGGTCGAACACGTTACCCCATTTGCTGTATGGAAGTTGACGACCTTGTCATCGTATGTTGGGAGATCCATTCTACTTATTCGTGTGGATGAAATGAGATCATGGCCACTTCCAGAATCCAATATGAATCTCTTATCTCTCTCTTCAACAGGAACAGTGATACACATTGTGTTGCCCCTTTTACCATATCGACCTTCAATATGCTGAACATAGTTTTCCACAAAAACTTCCCTGGACACCTCACCGTCCTCGACGTCGAGTCTGATCAGGATGTCCATGCTAGGGCCGACTATGACCAGGACTTCATCAATGTCACTGTGTTCACCCTTCTCATCGATCAGAATAGCCATTGCTTTCCCTCGGCTCGAAGCTAACCTACATGAATAAGACCATTGCTCATCTTTCCTTATCTGATCAGTGGGCTTTCCAACTTTGCCATGCCCTTTGGAGACAGTCTGAGATTTCCGATTGCACTTCACGAAGTCCTTCTTTACGTAAGTTTGAACGTGAGTCTTAGACTCATCAAATCTGACCCTCTTCTTGACCACGTTCGATGCAATCTTATGGAACGTCTCTTCATCATCGCTCCAATCATGGACAAGTGCAGGAGTAGCCTTTGAGCTTGGTGCTTCGGTGTTGGGAGCAGTGTTAAATAGATGAGGATCGTGGCGTTTGTTGCATTTGTCTCCATACCGACACTTGCCCTTGGCCCAATGCCAGCATGGTTCATCAATCTTCTTGGTCTTGTTTGCCGGAGATTGACTTCTTGGAGTTCCTGGCTTCCGACCATTCCCTTTTGCGTTCTTATTCGCCTCGAACACCTTTTGATCATGACTGTATTCACAATCTTTGCCTTTTCTGCATGACTTCTTGATGAAATGGAAATGGCATGGGATCTTCTTCTTGGATCTGGGGCTGGTACTTCGGCTGTTTGCTCGATCCTTCCCTTTCCCTTGACCTTTTCCTTTTCCTTTCGCATGCTGTTTAGGCTGAGGTGATGGTAGAACTGGAGCTGCATCGGCCTTGGCCTTCGCCTTGGGCGCTGCCTTCTCCTTGGGAGTAGCTTTAGGCTTCGCTTTTGGATTTGCATCCGGTGCAGCGGCAGTTGGGTTCGGAGCAGGAGCTGAAGGTTTGCCGCCGCCTGCAAAGTCTCTCGCATACTTCTCTCTGGCTGCCACATGCTTGTCCTCTCTGATTCTGGAGATGTGCCTTTCGATGACATCCAACAGGTAGCGATAATTTCGTCTTTGGTCTCCTTCCATCCATGACTCGTACTGCTTGATGTCGAACATCATAAGACTCGAATTTCGAATCTTCTTGTATAGAGCGTCACGAAGCCAATCATCAGGAGGTACGTCATCCGGCATCATGTTTGATACCATCTCCATCCATTTCTCGTAGAACACTTCTAGGTTCGAGTCACCGAGATACTTCATCGATACGATGTGTTCCATGGTGAAGGATGTTTCTCGTTGACCTGGGGTTCTGAAGTGCTCCAGAATCATAGCCAAGATTTCCCGTCCCATGACATAGGTTCCTCTTCGGCTATGACTTTGTGTTCTCAATCTCAATTTGATCGCTACATGACGAGCAACATCACCGGCTTGGGCTATCACGTTTGACAATGCAATTGACAACTTGGCGTCGATGGACTGATACCGTTGCCCCCCACTGTCATTCAACAGCTCGATGTCAGGATTTGGTCGAATAGCCGGCTGTAGCCATGCTTCCCATGCGGCTTTATCCCCGTCATTTGCCGACAGAACAACACTCTTGATGAGATCTGATTGCCAAACCCCAAGATTCTGTTGCTTTGGCCATGGGCTAACATAGACTTTGTCAGCCTCTCGTCTTGACATTCTCGGTACTTCTTCCGCAGTGTAAGCCGCTGTGGAGACATCATCTGCTGAATCGCGTTGTGATCCTCGAACTGAAGGCAAACCAGGAGGTTCAGGAGGTGGTCCTGGACCGTTAGGCCCAAAAGGGTCCGGAGGTCCATCAGGGTCAGGCGGACCGCCCCATCCACTCGGTGGCTTGTAATAGTCCCTCTCAGTTCCGCCAGCGATCTTGTTGTCAACCTCTTTCAGCAGATCAGCGATTCTTTTGCTTGATTGAGAATGCTGTTGTTGTTGAGGAGGTACAGCATGCCCACGATAGGAATGAGCCACATTTGTCTCATAAGTCAACTCCTTGTCGATCTGCGAAACCCAAGATTTCAGAATAGCGTTTTCACAGTTAGCCTCACTCACGTCATTCTCCAGTTTGTCGATGACCAGTCTGGATGCGAGATCGGAGTTGGGAATGCCTGCCGAATAGGGAAGTGTGTCAGGACTGATCCTAGCCATAGATGTTTCAGAATCCTTGAGACTTTTTCTCAGTTCATCTAAGTGACGTTTCATGTCAACAATCTCAGAATTCTTGATGCCAATCTTTTCATCCCTATCCTGGATTTCCCCCATGAACATGCATGATCTCTCATATTGTTGAACACCACTCGCCAATTTCAATTTTCGCTCACTCTCTAGTTCAGATCTTAGAGTTCGGACCTCAGCATTGGTGAGGGACGACGCCCCTACATCCGCAACTTCAGTCAACCTTTCTTTTAACAACAAGTTCTCTTGTAAACATTCATGAACTTCATGATCTAGATCCTGAACCCTGATTTGAGCGATCTTAGCTTGATTACGTAGATCTTCAACAAGCATCTCTTCGGGGCCACGACCGTCGGTCGTAGAACCCTGAGTCAACGATCTTCGTAACTTCGTGTTCTGCAACTTGATCTCATCCTTCAATTCGCAGTTCATCTTCTGCTCGTTGGCATAGAGCTCCTCATAGTGCTCTGCCCTTGCGATCGAGTTTGCACTAGCCTGTGATTCAAGCCTCAGGTGAGATATTGCTTCGGCCTCTTGGTTCCTGTATGATGCGTCTGACGGTATCATGTTCAGTGTTTCGATGCTTCAGATCACTTTCCAATTTGGCCTGATTTGCCTCGAACACCTTCTTCCTAGATTCTCTAGTGATCTCATCAATACTGCTCTCATACAGCTCGGCCTGTTTACGAGACTGAACCAAAGCTTCACTCAATAGCCGATTTCGCTCAGATAATTCATGAACTGCAATTGATTGTTGTTGGCTAATCACTTCAAGTTGATTACTAGAGAAGGATGCCATTTCAGATCGATTACGAT
Source organism: Cladocopium goreaui (assembly GCA_947184155.2). NCBI lineage: Eukaryota > Dinophyceae > Suessiales > Symbiodiniaceae > Cladocopium > Cladocopium goreaui. The sequence goes on along the minus strand of CAMXCT020002290.1, from coordinate 51,369 downwards.
ATTCCATGATTGAGTTCTGGAAATCATTTTGCATTTCTTGACCCTCATTGTATAGTCGATTGGCAATATCGGTGGTTAAGACATTGGTTTGATGAAGTTGTTGTAGTCTTGCCTCCGTATTACCCAGTAGTCCTTGAAGGTGATGTACTTCATCCTTGTACTCCTCCTGGATCTCCATACCACGTTGATGGATCCGTCGTGCACCATGTTCCATTAGGGCACCTCGGCGTTCAAGGTCTTGGATGCGTATTGTTGCACCTTCGTCTTCTTGAGATGCTACCATTAGTTCTGCTTGATATTCTGCAACCTCATTTGCGGAACATGACAATCTATGATTGAGTGCATTGACCTCATCAAATACATTCTGATTGTGTTCCCGAAGATACTCAGTGAATCTGATCTCGATGTCATGAATCAGTTGATCCCTGGATGCAGCGTATGCTTCCATGTTGTTCAGCTGATTACGTAGGGATTGACATTGTGCCCGTAGTTCCTCTATCATGGCAATAGGTTCACTAGCCACAGAAGTATCCGTTGATCTCCTCTTAACACGACTATCCCCGGTCCTCTCACCAATTCGGTCGGTCACGGCCCTGGTGGATCTGTCCCTTGGAGTAGTACGTCCTCGAGATGGTCGATGCCCTTGGCGGACAACATCACTCCGAGCACTGTTTCGAGAAGATCTAGGTGTACTTTGGGTGGATATTCTTCGTCTGTTTGATGTGACTTGCCATCCGGACTGTGTAGTTCGGGTAGAGCGTATCCCGCCACTGTCTGCCGTGTCGCCAGGGGAAGATTGATTGACCTCCTCGACCGGCATAGCAGCGTTCTCATTGAAGGTAAACTGCGTGGTGCGCGAATCTCCGCTGCCGCCTTGCATCTTTGCGATGATGAGCTGATTGGTCCTTTGCGTCCTCAATCAATTGCTCAGACGGCCCGGCTACCAGCACGCAGGTACCACTCTCCCGGCGGGAGAAGTGAGCCCTACGGCTGATAACCTGTGAACAAATTGATCCTTGTTCTGGATATCCTTCGGTTGTAGTTCCCTATGTGCTGATAGTCAGAGCTGTCAAACCATGCAGCAGCGGAGCGCGTTATTTTGGCCTCGCAGTGGGTCTTGAGCCATAGTGGCGTCCCATGCAAGAATGTGCACATGCTCAGCATGTGTGACTACTGTGTTATCTCGTTCCCCTTCGCAATATATATATTATAACTACAACAACAGGGACTTAACCAAGTTCAATTGGAGAATAATGTGGCACAAACCAACAATAAACCATCCAATTAACATCCCCAAATAGGGGGAAAACCCACTTGGAAATTGTGTTTTTTTTTGGGGGGGGGCTTACCACATTGCTGTAGACTGTAGATCTCAGATGAACATTGACCCTAAGTCCAACAAATAGTGTTTATTATGGAATCATAAATATATTCTAAACCAACTTAATCCAACTTAAGTACCTAGGGGTCCCACATTGTGGAATACTGCTCAGCAGCTCCCAAAAGCACCCAATGTCAAAATAGATTCAATCCAACAAGAAATATTGATTGCCAAAGCAAAAAGAGTGGGGCCGTAACCGCCAAACATGCATCTTTGAGGTATCTCCCATGTTTCGCCAAATCAACATGTGCCATGGGTCAAAACATGGTATATGGGTTATGATTATCCATCCCATATTAGGAATCCTTCTAACAGGTGTGTCCATATAAATATCGCTACTAATCATCATCCGATATGGGTATATCATTCAACTTTTGATCATGAGAATCACTATATACAATTATTAAGAGTTGTTGTCACTTGTCACTATAGTATTATATATACTATAGTATTATATAGCAGTATGATTATATAATTCATATATAAAGATACCATAACTACATCCCAATTTGCTGAAATTCACCATCGCTCCATCCACCATCGCTCCGACCGCCAGAGTTGGCTCGCCCATGGTGCACAGAAACTGGGGCGCCGGAGCAATGGAGTGATTCGAACGGGATGGATTTCCATGGAACTTCCAGAGTTTTTTGGATGTTTACTGGCTCAACTAGATAGGAAAGCACAAAAACATATCGAAACTGTTTGAGTCTTCCTTTAGAAACTGCACAGTTTCTACACCAATTGTAGATTTGTTGGATGCCCTCTGGTATATGGGTAAATCATATCTAAATTTAAGCGATGAGAGTGTGCGAAACGGGATTCCAACAAATAACATCACTGGTTAGTGGTATACCTTACCTACCCCTCTGAAAAATATGAGTTCGTCAGTTGGGATCTGTTTATTCTTAACTGAATGGAAACATCAAATTCATGTTCCAAACCACCAACCAAAATACCATATTTATAGCGCATGGAAATCTACCTATGGTACTACCTATGGTAGGGAGAGGTCCATAGCCGCTTGGAAATGGATAATTTGTGGAGACCAGCGACCATGAACAGCAAGACAACCACCCCAAAACACGGGCAACCGTAAGCTCGGCCTGCTCTTGGTCATATTTCGTTGGATTGATCGTGTGAATTGTCCTTATCATCTTAATAAATCGCTTGTGTCAATCAAGTACCAACCCAACCAATACATGAGCTGTTGCTACGGAGCACATGGCAAATAACACGTACATGAGGCATTTGGATCCTGAGATCTACAATCTCCTGGCCCCTAATTCATTCCCACCAGAGGGAAGCTGCTTGCTGCCCAGCTGCAGCCACACAAAAAACCGAGAGATATAGCACCTGGCTACCCACTGGACTTCCACACGCCTTCTGAGAAGTTCTGAGAATATTAATTTAAACCGCACACACATACTAAAATCGCCTTTGCAAAATCTTTAATTACTGTAAGATACTTGTTGCAAGTCTAACGTACTTCCAAACTGCCAAAAGCAATTTTAAAAAAAACAAAACTAGATTGATCTAGGATACGTTCTATCTTCACTTGGATACTATGTGAATTTGGCCTTGGTGGCTCAAAAGTGACCTGCCCAATTCCATCGAAGTCTGACTTGCCTTTCAGTTGTGGATTCATATATGTTCCATGACATGTCGATGTCCAAAATTGGAATTTCCGACCGAGAAATCCACAAAGTCCTATCTTGGTGCATCCAGATGTCCAAAATCCCCAAGTTTCGGTGCATCAAAGTCTGCAAGACTTGGATTGCAAGACTATGCAAAACTATGCAAGACTAGTCATTATTGTGACCAACAAACATATCATTGCTAGATACCCTCTGGTAAACTAACATAGCTATTGAAAATGATCATTTATAGTGAGTTTTCCCATTGAAAATGGTGATTTTCCATAGTTATGTTAGTTTACCAGAGGGTATCTAGATATATCATTACTAGCTGCCAACCCCCCAACTAACAGAGACCCTGCCATGAGCTGGGGAATGGATGACTAGTTTCCTCTTAAAATGGGCTATTCTCAGGGTCGATGTTAGTTGCAGGGATGGTATCTCCCAGTATATTCCCATGATGTCCCCATAAAATGGACACAAAATGGACACCAAGACACAATCATCACAGAACGTACCACAGATGATGATCAAAATCTTCATGAATCCCAATATTTCTTCGTCTTTTACCTCCATGTCGCCTCATTTTTTGAGAGTTAAATCCCTAATTTCCGGTGAACATCGCCCGTTTTCTCCGTTCCCCAGGCCCCGCGGGGGCTGACCTTGGAGCCCTTCTGGAGCAAGGTCAGGCCCAGCTCCTCGCCCAGCAGCAGCCCACTGCGGACGCCCAGGTTGAAGATGCTGAGACCCAAGACCTGGGTGGGTCCCAGCACATCCCATGTGAAATCACCATGAAATCACCATGTGAATGCTTGGTGAAATCGTGAAATGCCATAAAGCATCATTTTTGATGAGAAATCCCTGCCGTTGTAGCCCTTTAGCCAGTTCCAACTGGCTTATAACGTCATTTAAGTGATACTGTAGGCTTTACCTTACTTGCAAAAGTTATTTCGTCCCATGGCCATAACATGCCGTAGCTCGCTGTAGAGCCAGAACTGTGGGAAACATCTAGAGATACTATACAGCTACATGGCTAATCATACATTTTTTTCGATATCCACCACGTATAAATGGGATCATAAAATACGATGAAATGCATTGAAATGCACTATGTATTTATACATTGTGCAGAGAAATCGGATATGTCCAACTTCGTTCATCTGGCAGGATGATCATGTCTCAAACTTTGCCCTCAAACTCAAAAGCTCATGGCTTACCATCATTCTAGTTTTCCCCAATAAAAACGTGCGATACCTTTGGACATCCCAGATTTTGAGACAAACCCATATATTCTGACTGCTATCTCCCAATTGCCATGCCTTTTGTCCAAACAACATTTTCAGCTACCAAACCCATCGATGCATTGGGGATCTCTTTGGTGATGAAGTCTCCCTTGTGGTTGGTTGATCCCCCACTTGTTGATGGTCAAACATGTTCATCATTTTGCAGGTACCCTCTGGTACTTTCACATAGCCACATAGCTATTGAAAATGGCCATTTATAGTTGATTTACCCATTAAAAATGGTTATATATATATATATATACACCTTCTGGTTATTTAACATAGCCATGGAAAATCACCTTTGTTTATAGGTAAACAATCAACATATTTCAAAATTGTGATTCTCCATAGCAAACTGTTAGTTTACCAGCGGCTAATCATCAATCATCAATCTCCAGGGGCTCCGGAAGTGTTGTGGGAACTAGCTTTTTCCGTTTTGTTTTTTTGTTCCAAAAAACATATACCTCCTTTTCCAGGTACAAGGTGGTGCCCCATAATAACGTTAGCTAAGTTGGTTTATAACTCCAATTTCACTATGGTTTATGGTAGATATATCATGATATATCTATACTTACTATGGTTTATAAACCAACAAACATCACTGGGGGGGCACCACCTTGTATCAAATCATAAACCCATTAACCTGGCCAAAGCCCTCGTTTTTCCAACCGCGAGTCACGAGCAAAATGCCTCCAGCCAGCACCCGATCATCCCAAATGATCGACTCCAGGAGCAGCCTCGACCCATAAGGAGCGCCATCAAAGGACCAGGAAAACCCATGGGAAACCCATGGGAAACCCATGGAAAACCCATGGAAAAACATATTGGAGTTCAAAACAATATGTAGGAGATGTCACTTTGAAGCAAATCTCCGGTGTACAAAAAACCTCTTTTTTTCTCCCACAGGAACATCAGTTTTTTGCAGGATTTTAACTGGGAAGAATCAAGTTGCTGGACTAGAGATGGTTGGGTTGCCACATCATGGGCATTTATGTACAATATCTGTAATTTTGAATCATATGTACATTGTTGCATATACACAATCATATGCATATGTGTATTATATTATATATATGTACACAATATAGGTAATCAACATCTTCGATATGCCGGAGTCATCCCTGCAGTTTGAATTTATGGAACATCCAAAATCCTTGGCAATTAAAGCTGAAAATCTGAGGGACTGGGCCAACAAACATACCGATCCTGATAGCACTTGGGAATTTGAGGTTGATTGTTGGGGTTATGGGTGCTTTACTAAGCAGCTCACTTTCTGGGTCTGACATCCCTCCACTACAGACTGTCAACCTACCCTTCACCAAATCAGTTAAGTTGCCAGCAGTAGGACACGATGAAGAGGAAAAGACAAATGATGGTAGTGCCTATGGCAACAAGAAGGCTTCGTTCCCGCAGAAGCCACGTCCCCTCCCCAAAAGTGTGTATCTGGCTCCATATTCAACCACAAAGCTAGTTAGGATTTCAACTGTTAGTTGTATTATGGTAAGTAATCCTGATTATGAAAAGATCATTAAAGATCAAAGAGGTTGCTAATCCCAATATCTGGCTGTGGAATTGAACAACCATGTGGTTTCCGGCAAGTATGCGTGAGGACCACCCAAACATAGTGGGATAGTTTATGGGACGATTTTCACCGGAAGGCTATACAATGCTGTACGTCAGATATGACTAATCGTCTAATCGGGCCATTGTCTTCTGACCGCGCTGACTGAAATCCATTTTTTGAGATGTCCATTCCAACAAACACAGCACGGAATGGCGTGATTCCTCCAACATTTCTATAGTTCAAAGAATAGCACTTTCATGAACGTGTCCGCTTTGCGGGTCTTTCTGCTTATACTGGATGATACCAGCTTCAATGCAAATCCGATTGTCATACCATGACAAAAAGCATTCACACACATCTAAACATGCCGATGAAAAGAAAAAAACAGGTTTTGGCCGCTTAAGTCACTATCTACCAGTTTCATGTTTCACTCTTTCACAGTCAAGATCCAACAGCAGCCACGTCTCAGCTGAGGAACTGTTCTGGAAGAAGTCTCTGAGAACATCCTGAGCCCGTTGTGATCCACCCCCGAAGCTGGTACTGCAAGGATTCAAGTGAGAAAACGGATGAAAATTGTGGATGTCCAATGGTTCGAGTGTATGTTGTAATTGTAACCTATGAAATGATCCTCCATGATCCTACTATATACAGTCATTACAGAAACCGGATGAGCAGAACAGAAATCCACAATGAGCAGAAGCGGGTCGGCAACACCAAACCCTGGGGAAATCAATCCATTTGAGATGTAAAGCTTGGTCTTGGCTCAAGAGTTAGAGTTCAAGTATGTTTAAATCATCCCACTTCCAATCACTTCCATGTACCCTCCAGTAAACCAACATAACTATGGAAAATCACCATTCAAATAACTAGGTAGGCCGGGTATCCCGGTCATATCCCGGTCAAGTACCGACAGCCCCCTGGGCCCCTGGGAACTCGGCCAAAGGTCAAAGATCTTTTGCGTTTGATACATGTTTGGCTGGTAAAATACTGCTTGGTGGTTTACCATGTGCCCATCTTGAAAAATGATGGAGTTCGTCAATGGGGTTCGGATGACATCCCATCATCATGAAATGGAAAAACATCAATTCATCTTCGAAACCACCAACCAGATAACCAGAATATGCTGGTTTCATCTGAATGTCGACATTGGGAAAACATCCAAACCCATTTTGATCCATGGCCACTGTCTGAGAAGCTACGGCTAACCCTCCAAATTATACCCCAGTCCCACTTCCGAATAGAAGGTACAGTACTTGGATCATCTTGGATCCATAGGGAAAAAAACCAAACCTGCTGAAGTTCCATTTGGCTATGGATCAATACCTATAAGTACCATTTTTAGTGGGATGAACATCCATTTACCAGCTATTCTGGGGTTCACCAGGGGTACAAGGTTTTGACCCATCCCCATTTTTTTTTCAGAAAAAAAACATGGTGAAATCCCTGAGCCAAGGGCCACGTGATCCTTAAAAAATCCAAGGGTCGCCTGAGGTCACCCAGTGCCCCACGTTTGACGTGCGGGACACGCTGAAGCCTGGCCGCTCCCGGTGTTTTTTGTTTGGGGGTTTTCCATAGTAAGAAATTGTTATAGAAATGGAACCATATTATATAAAGATATCTATGTATGGTTTATGTATATATATATATATATTCATATCATGATTAAAATATATTAAAATTATAAAAGTCTGCTATACATACATATACATATATATATATAAATACACATGATTGTGAAATCATATAATAAGATCGGAATTGTTTCGCGACAATCATAGGAATATACTTGGACGATGATTCGATGGAAACCATGCGAGGTTTCCATGGAAACCATGGTGGCACCTTCTGGTGATCAGGAAGGATTTAAGGATCAAGTCACAGTGAATAAGTTTGGAAATTGGAAGGCCGTTGAATGCCAGAAAATCACTGAACATGATATGGAAATGTATAATGATATATATATATTGATTGATTGTGTGTGTGTGTGTTTGTTTTGAGTATTGCAGTTTTTCACCTGGCAATAGACAATCCACATCTAAAAGTTTCCATTCAAATCATGGATTGTCCAGTCATAATCATCGAACTCCAAAACATTCCGTTTCCGGTGCATTCAACTCATCCCATAAATCAAACATAAGCATCAAATATGATCGATCATCGGGGGCTGAACCGGAGCTTAAGTGGTTGGTGCATGTTGCTGGTTGAATCCCCTTTAGAACATACCCTCTGGTAAACTAACATAACTATGAAAAAATCACCATTTTCAATGGGAAAATCCACTATAAATGGTCATTTTCAATAGCTATGTTAAATTACCAGAGGGTATATGACTCTTGATGACTCTTGAACTTTTCCCAGGGTTCGCGAAGCAAGGACGTGGCTCACATGTCGCGTTGCCGGGCCTGAGGCCCATGTGACCCACGTGGACGACGTCATCTCTGACGGAGCACGCCATGGGCAAAGGGTGGCTGCAGATGACTGCAGGGGATTCACATGAAGCCTGAGGTTATCCCACATTTCTGGCATTCTGGCAGAATTTCAGTGACTTTCTTCACAAAACTTGGCAGGATGATTTCCGTTGCCTTAAAGGAATGATGGGCATGAGACAGGATGGTGTCTTTGAATTGAAAGATATTGAAAGGCTGGGCTGCTTGTAGGGGTAGAAGTAGTAAAACGGGGGCTAGTTGACTCATGCTGTACCCCATACTACACCCATACTCCAAGTCCTTAATGTCTGATGGAGCTGCGATGGCGCGACGGACGTCCCAGAAGCAGTTGGGAGTCCAAAGATGTTGATATGAGCAAATGACGGACATGTATAACTCATAACCATAGTTATGGGACTTATAGGCGTTAAACTCCCAACTCATGTGGGCTACTACCTATATATGGACATCCCCGTTCACAACCCCCATTAAAAAAAAGAAAAAGATTGGGGGTTTCCTCTTTTTGGACAAACCCGTTGAAGTCAGTTTCACCGCCATTTCAAAGGCTAGCCATTCATACCCTACTTGGATGTGCGGGACCCAGATATTTAGTGGGTAATGACTGCAGTAACCACCACACAAAATGACCTAGTGATGGGTTTTGATCACCACTTACGATGCCCGGGATGCACCACACATGATCTGCTCTTGTTCGCAGTTGGAAGATGTTTGAAGCAGGACAAACATTATCAAACATTTGAACGGTCTTCCTGACTTGTGATCCTCAGAGTCTCCGGGAGATCGGGCCACAGCAGCATGTCTTTTCTGGCGGCTTTCGAAGATTACGACTTTACCACTGGCGAACGTCAAAAAACTTTGGCCAAGCGGTGAAGCCTTCACTCAGTAGAAAGTTCAACTAAGCTTTTGAAAGGTAGGGAATCTCCTTTGGAATCGACCAATTTCAATGGGGTTCTCGACACAATCAACACATTGATGGTCTCAGAGGTTTCGATTTCACCCTTGCGCACTCTCACTGGTCGCTTAAGCTCATGACAAGCCTTGGTTGTTCGAAATCATCAGTTCCTCCCCAGGTTTTCTGGTGACATTATGTAACATTCAGATCCGTAAAGCTGACCAAATGGGATGTACGCATGAAAAAAAATATTGGCTACCCGCCAAATGGATGTATATAAAAAAAACAATGGAAAATCCCAATCTAAAATGGATAATTCATGGATGGCTAATGGAACATCCTAATCTAAAATGGATGATAACTCAGGTACCCCCATGGAAACCTCTATATTGATGAGACTGTGCCCACCAGATCGGACCACAGGGTCAGCTGTACCAGAAGTGTCACAAAGAAAAGGGGGTTGACCTTGAGCAATGTGCTAAACTAGGCTAAACTATGCTAAACTATACAGTTGTTTGATTCATGTCTTTGCTTTTAGTTATTTCATGTTGTTGCCTTCTAGATTCTAGACTCTAGACTCTAGACTCTAGGGTGGGTCTCTTGACCGGTTCTCACCTTACTTCCCAACCATGAAGGAGTAAAGGTTGATTTAGATCTCAAAATAGGCAAGGGAATTCCTAACCATAAACATGTTGAAAAAATATTGTACAGTAAGGGACAGCAATCTCGAGGCAGAGCTGGTAAGGGGTACACCATGAATCGTTGCTCACTTCATCCCGCATGTTGCCCCAAGGACTTTCAAGATATGAACAAATGGGGCCAAAGATATGCAATGCCAACCCAGGACTACATTACAGACATTACTCTATTATATATATAATTATATATATATAATTATACCCTATGGATCCAAACACTGTCTGAGAAGGTACGGCTAACCCTCCAAATTATACCCCAGTCCCACTTCCGAATAGAATGTACGGCTGGATCCATAGGGTATATAATTATATATAATTATATATATTGCATATAAACCGGGAGTGATTATTTGGGATTTTGCTTAAAATGATGATTTCTCTTGATCTCTTTTTTATGGCATCCCAACCTCGTGAGCTCGCCGACGGAGGGGTATTCGAAGATCAAGGAAGCCTTGGGACAAACATCGTGGGGATGTGTCTGATTGTACGCTCAGCCCACAAAAATGGATGATTTATATAATCCCATAGGATCCATGTATGCTATATATGCTAACATTGGGGGTATATTGATGGTAAATGTTACCGTATATAGCATACATGGATCCTATGGGATATAATGTTATGACAAAACATGACAGAAGATGACAAATGGCAAACATCATTATTTCAGGATTTCCAGGTTCTGATGTCCTCTGGAAAGTCATAAGTTTAATGCAGCAAAAACTCCACTAAAGACTGTATCGATCAACATGTTTGGGGTCGGTCGGTCAACACCCAGATCGATGTACCTTTTTTGGGGGATTCACTACTAGTTGATCAGCATTCAACATCCTTTGATCCAAATGTGAGGGTTACGAAGTCCCAACTTGGCGGTTCCCCCAACCAAAATACGAAGTTAAAACAAAGACCACCTCGTTTTACCCATGGATCGTGTATCTGTAGCCATGGCTCCAATTTCTCCCCCAAAAATGGATGGTGAAATGCAAGACATGACCAATTGTCTGCGCCCGTATGGATGTCTTTTTCGGGGGACTTCAAGTTACAAGTGGGAGACGAACCAATGGATCTAGGGCCATCCATTGATCTCAGCAATGTCTGGTAGTTTGAGGGATGGGGCCTTGGGTTTACCATCGCATACAGTACCCCGGATCCGATCCATTGGTTCAACCACGATTTGGGATATGGAGAGCTTAGCCAATGTTAGGCGCTGCTGGAAGTGGATCTATCAGGCTACATGGTAAATCTTTGGTAGTCCACAACATATTGTCACCATTTGACATCTTTTGCTGGTTATGGTAATGTTCCATTGCAAAAAAAAACTATATCAAGGATTTAGAAACTCTAACCATCCAATTGGGGATGCTAGCCATACATTACTCATCAATAGCCATACATTACCCATACATGTCATTCCCCATCAATAGTCATCAATATCCAGTTGGTTCGGGATGCTAGTGACATTCCCCATCCCATTACCCATCAATATACCCTCTGGTAAACTCACAGTTTGCTATAGAAAATCAGCATGTTTACTATGGAGATCGACTATAAATGACAATGTTCAATAGCTATGTTCGATTACCAGAGGGAAATACTACCATAGCTATGTCAACCCCCCATACCATGGGTTGACATTATCCATAGATTACCCATACATAACCCATAGATTGTCCATAGATTATCCACACATAACCCATAATGCGGTTAAAACAATAATAAACTACCGCATTTGGGAATGGTAAGCATACCACCTATAAAAATGGTGATGACTGGTGGTTTATGAAATTGTTTTAACCACATTATACATGTTTATACCTATAGCCTATACTCATTTCATGGGCTTTATATGGCTTCATAGACCTAGCCTATACTCATTTCACAGGCTTTGTATGGATTTCTATGGCTATAGGCTATATACCTAGCCTATACTCCCTGGTAATTCAATATAGCTCATTAAAGCCATTTACAGTCCATTTGCCCATCACCCATCCCCCATCCCCCGCCATCATCTTCCGCGGCGCTGGAAGCTCCATTCCAAACTTGCTCTGCAGGTCGTTGCGGAACGCCACCGAGGTCAAGCTGTCCTGGTGGGGAAACCCCCATCGAAACAACAAAGGCGGGTTAAGTTGAACACCAAAGGAGGGTAAACCTATGGCTTTTCCATGGGATTTCCCTAGGACATAAGATTAATTAAACAATATGAACATATATGAACATACATATATATATATATGAAAGTATAGTGAACAATGCTGGATTTGCGTTAGCCATGATAGTTTATTGGAGGGTAGAGCATGTGAATACCTGACAATACAGATGTTGTGAGACTGGAAGATTAAAATTACTCTAATCAAAATTGAAACCATGAGCTCATGAAATGAACAGAAATGATGACACAAAGACAAGTTGCAATTATGTGCGTGTTTAAATGACTGGTTGAGCGGTGGTTGCTTCAACCCACTCCCAAATGCACTTGGGATAAGCATCCCAAATAACATGGCTTGAATTAACATGGGACCACAAGTATCCACTATTGTGGATACAGCATGGCTTAAATCGGTTTAAAATGACCCAACAAAAACGCAGACTTCGGTTGGGTACCCCTTTTCACCACTGGTTTCCCACCCCCAAAAATGACAAAGTTTGGATGATTTTGGGGGTCCCCATGTCAAGAAACCGCGTTTCACAATTAGTCATAGTCCGAATCGTATTCCAATCTTCTCATCGGAGTCCCTTTATATATTTCCAAGCTGGGTCAGCAACTCCAATTACGTACTGGTGCTAAACGTAGGGAATGGATGGGAATGATCCGTAACTATGAATAATCCCAGCAACCCCAATTCCAATCCATTCCCTACGTTTAGCACCAGTAAGATGATCGGAGCCGAGCAGCCATGCCAAGATCCATCAAGACACTGTCATCTTGTAGCGGCGCCTGCCGGGCTGGATGGGATGTTGGTGGGTTATAACCACCAGCCTGCCATATGATGAAGTCGAGTTGCCTAAGGCAACCATGGGAAATCTCCCAACTGGAGATGTTTAAACATATGAGGATGTTATGGGGGCACCACCTGCTGGTGGATGAATTCCATCCCCACGAAACAGCCTTCCAAGGCCGACTCTGAAAACTATTTAACACATTTTAAAACTATGAAAGTCACTGGTGATCATCATCCAAGTATATAGCGGGAAGATAAGAGATAGTTTGCAAAGTGATCAGTAGGACACAAGAATCTACTTAAATTCACTTTGGATATTGGTTCCATTTGGTTCCGCTCTGCTACTCATCATCGGTGAGTTGCAGGTTCCTAAAATAATTTGCCTACCCCCAGGGATTGTGGGACCAACTGCCACCGAAAGATCCACTAAGGTCCCCTCCGGCAACACGGGATTTCGTGGAAATCCCGGAACGATTTATGGGGGATGGGAAGTGGAGTGATAATCCTGAACAAAAACCCAGAAACTGCAGTTGGAGACGGGGCAATTACAGCTAGTGTCCATGCAAATTTCCCTCATTCTATTGCCAATTGGGATTGATTCTTCTCTTTAACAAATTATGCTAGGGTGATGGCTCTTGATAAAGTATTAATCGAAATGGTTATGTCATGGGAACATTGCTACCAGATTCTTGTTACTGTACATCCCGGAATGGGAGCCAAAATACTAGTAGCCCTGGTTTACACTCTCATGTTCATCCCCAAAATATGGTCAGGTATTGTATCTGGGGGCTTGATCCATACCCATATCGTCAAAATCGCCAAGTATGATAGTGGTGGTTTGAATGAGGAAATCATCGAACTAAATGAAGGGTTTCTTCACCACAACGGTCATCGATCTAAATTATGTCATAATTAAAATTAACCTCGAATTCCTTGGTTGATTCAATATTATCCGTTATTTTCCATGGTCCATTAGTATCCATTATTTGGAATATATTATTCATCATTCTTATCCATTATTTTGGAATCACTTTCATTATTACATTATCTGGAATCACTGTCATTAATGATGATCTGATTATTGGGAAATACTAACCCATCATTATTCCCAATAATCCATAGATCACCTGGTAGATTATTAGGTAATACTAACCCAGGTATACCCAGGTAATCCATCATTAAGGATGATCTGATCATTAGATGATATCCCAGGTAATCATCCCGTTTTCCACCTCAGAGGCCACCGCTTCGGTGGCAAGCTCCAAGATCAGCTTGCGCACGGAGTGCTGATCCCTACACGCGAAAGGAACGGTGCAAGGAACGTGGGCAACTTCAGCGGTTTTTTGGTGTTTATAATTCAACAAAGCTGTGAGTAAAGATAGTCAATAAATCATATAGGGAGATGTGTGTCATTTTATATGCACTGTGTATATTATATATATACTGCATATATATATATATACACACTGTATATATATATATAATCATATATAATGGGATGTTTACCCTCCAGTAATCAACCGTGGCTGGGAACTCCGAAGTCGCCATGGAGGTGAACAGTTCGCTGGGAAAAGCCTAGCCTTGTTGGATTTTCGGAGGCTAACCTCCATGGCGACTGAGAAGAAATGACCAGTGAGTGACAATAAACAGCAATGCTTGAATGTACTCAAATAATCAAAGACTTGGACATAATAGGATATCAGTTTTAACATGTTTTAACTATCAACACTAATACTACATAAGCAAGAATATTCATTAGGCAACAATTACAGCAAACCCTCTGAATACCCGGCAAAAAAGACGTCCTATATTTGTGTGGAATGTTTGCTACCAAGGCAACCTATTAGCCTACCACCAAGGCATCCATTCATCAAGGCATCCTTTTGCTTTATCCATTCTCGAACTAACACTCGCTCTAACCAACCAATTATATACTGGTTGGTGGCTTTAACCATCTTGAAAAATATTAGTCAATGGGAAGGATTATCCCATATATTGTGGAAACTAAAAAATGTTCCAAACCACCAAGCAATTATGAAGACTTTCAGGCACCTGTGAAAGCAAGAATCAGGGTTTCAGCCAAGAACAAATCACCAGCATCAAGCAAAAGCATTTGGGTAAGGATGGGATATAACCCACAAAGATGGAACACGCAACCAAGAATATGGGTATTTCAACAAACTCGATCTGGTTGGGGGTCCAGCCGGCCCAAAATACGGGACTGTGCTGAAGCCATCTGGGGCAACACCTGCTTGGAAATTCGGGATCATGGGGCAAAACACTGGATGAACATCAATATATATACGTATATAATCGTATATATATATATATATATATACATAATTATATTATATATATGTATATATTCTCTTCACAACCAGTCACCCTCCGAGACAGGACAAGTCTGTGACGACGCCGGTATGGGCATCTTCATGGTATAATTTTATAACTTTGCGAAGCCACTAAACCCACGACAATCTGAAGTTTGGAAACCCATCAGATTCAGTTAAGTCAATCTAATGATAAAGCTTTCACTAAAACCAGCAACATTAAATATCATGAAATTCATCAAGTCCCATTGGACCATGATTCAAAAATTGCCATCTGCCATCATCTGCCGGCATCCCGGTAGGTTTCCCCACAACTTGCTGCTGGCCGCCACCGACGGGACGGCGACGACCTCGCCGCTTTCTGCGGCTGGGGCTTCCAGAGCCGGTCCTCGGTGACCAGGCCCTTTTTGGGGCAGCGGGAAACAGATCTATGGTTCATCTATGGTTCATCTATGGTTCATAATCATCTATCATAAATTATGAAACAGATCTATGGTACATTATGGTACATTTAACCATCTATGGTTCATAATCCATTATGTTAAACTATTTCAATGGTTACTTCACCACATGCCCATGCTTCTAAATTCCCATTATGTCCAGGCATGGGATTTTTGCAAAAATGGAGCTTGGTTCTATGAATTATATTGATATGGGATACTAAATGGTATACTGGTTGGTGGTATACCTACCCCTCTGAAAAATATGAAAGTCAGCTGGGATGATTATTCCCAATATATGGAAAAAAAAATGTTCCAAACCACCAACCAGTATAATTCTTTGGAGTATGAGTCCAATAGTGTCATCAATACTACTTCTCCATCAAAATCATACTCCATAATCTCAACAATACTGTGGGTTTCACAACAATTTGGATATATGCCTTTATGCTATCACGGGTTGTCACTTAAGTTCTCCATTCATATCTGTATTAGTTTAAAAAATGGTGGCTGAAATGTTGCAGTTGAGTTGTCCATGGTTTGTTGCTGCTTGAAAGCCATATGCATTTAACAGTATCTGCACTATATAATAAGTGTATCTGGTGTACATTGTGTACATTGTGTATATTGTGTATATTGTATATATATAAATGTATATATATGTATATATATATATATGTATATATATATATGTATATATATATATGTACCTATTTATCTGTTTAATATATCATATACATGTCCAGTATATGCACACTGAGTTGTTAAAGCCTGGAATTTGTACAGCTTCCCTGTTCTAGGCCATGTTCCAGAGATTTTTTAGCCCCAAGCGGCTGGCAGGCTGCGCAGGTGGTTTAGCCCTTTGCAAGACCTGATGACCGACAGTTGATTGGTTGCCCTCCACTAAAGATATCTGGACTTAACTGATTTAATTTAATGTATAAAAAAATGAGATATTCATGTGGATATAATGGGATTGACTTAACTTTTTTTTTATATCCTCCGGTGAATTGACAGGTTGACTGATTTAATGTATAAAAATAATCCATGTTTAGTGGAAGGGAATTCGTGTTCATGGCAGAGTCGAAATCTTAGTTTGGGGGGATGGCATTATCATATGGTATGCTTGCACAAACGCTCCTTTTTTTTGAAACCATCTTTGAATATGAGTGATTGTTTGCCCTCCAACGTCCATGAGCCTATTTGAAACATTTACCCAGAAACACCTTGCGCCACTTTCTGGTAGTTTAACATATGGATTTTTACACTGTTTGGGTAAAAAGTTTATAAATGGTCCATTTTGCATAGCCATGTAACAAATTAAAAAAGGGTAAATTCTTCCCATTCTTTCCCATTATCATTTCAGTATTTCACAGGATTTCCCCAGAAATCCCAGTGTATCTTGTCATCTCCACATGGTCCACATCGATCAGTGGATCAGTTTGCCGCGCCTGTTCGGCCATCTGAATACCACCCACATCTCCCAGTTTTTTCAAGGTCTCAGCCGCGGGCCTCAGCAGTTAGGAAGCCACGCTAGAAAGGGAGTGGATCCCATGCATCTGCAGGACTGGAATATAATATATATATAATGGTTGTAAGAGGTTGCAAGATAATTATCTAATAAAATATATATATATATATTATGTATATGGGCCAATATAATATATTCCCTGTGCGTCCAAACTCCTTCCTGAGAAGGTATGGCTAACCCCTCAAAATGATGCCGCATTCATACTGCCTCAGTGTCAACAGCTGGATCTAGAAGTAACCCCTAAAGAGAGAAAACAGTAATTAAAATCTGGTTGGTGGTTTTAACCATCTTAAAAAATATGAAAGTCAATGGGAAGGATTATCCCATATATTATGGAAAATAAAAAATCATGTTTGAAACCACCAACCAGACATGTTTTTGAGCTGGATCTTACCCTCTGGTAAACTAACATAGCTATGGAAAATCACATTTTTTTAAAGGAAAATCAACTATAAATGGCCATTTTCAATAGCTATGTTAGTTTACCAGAGGGTAGTGTCCATCTTTAAGGGGGGTTGCTGCAAAACCCAGGTAAAACACCTCCGAATCCACGACATCCCCAGCGCCTCAAAATCTCCAAGGCTTTCGCTTTATCGCCTGGGTTTAGTGATGGGCGGGTGGTTCATAGAGTTGATATGGCAGTGTGTCAAAACCTTGTACCCCTGGTGAACATCAAAATAGCTGGTAAATGGATGTTCATCCCATTAAAAATGGTATTAATAGGTATTGATCCATACCCATATGGCCTAAGTAGTGCCTCCTTGGAGAAAACAACACATTTGTTCACCCACGTTCCAGATGAGACTAACGAGATGAACAAAAACTACTAGAAACATTGACCTCACTGGAAACAAAATGGGAATGGAAAAATCAATTGTGACATGGAACAATGACATCTGTTTGGGAAAACGATGGACAACGATTTCGTGTGAGGTGGACCCTACAATTGTCCATCACTGGGCCAGAATGGTTGTTCAATGGGGGCCATCACAAGGGATTTCGATCCACAAGACATGGCATGGCTTGTCCAAACATGTTGGCAACAAGAAATCCTCATCATCGCAATCCATATTTTTTTTATTGGCCATAAAATGGGCCTTTCCCCAGTTTCAGTCAAAGCCCAAACTCAACGCCATGGGTTCCCAACCTCTGCCAGCCAAGTTGCTGGACAAGTGAATCTGTGCCTCCAACAATCGAGCATGGGCTTCCTCAGATATGCTTTTAACGCTGGCTCTGCAAAGTACATTCCTTTTTGTTAAATATATGGGATACCAAAATAAACAAGTACACTATTCCCGCAGGTTTCTTGGGGGTATTAAACAAATTGTGTTTCTGAGGGTGTTTTTGCACGGCCGGGGAAGCAACAATCCATTACAGTTGCCGTTTTTGTGGGAATACGAAGCATAGCTGACTCCAGAATCCACAGCCAAATGAATGATTGATAAGCACAGTGAATTGGGAGATCTTCTATACCCAAACCATTTACATATAGTCTGCATTAACCACCAACATCTATCTTTCATTGAGATCTTTGAGATCTTCCGCAAACCATCTAAATATATCTCAATATGGTATATCATTTTGAGATACCAACAATTGTCTCACAAAGGTGAGGCCGATCCCGGACCATGAGTCGTATCCCCAAGTTTCACCCGGGAAGTCCGAAAAGGGACATTGTTATGTCTTGGAGGCTATGTTCAAGAGATATTATGTATAACTATATATATATATGATATGATGTAACATGATATGATGTAACATGATATAATGATAACCATGATAACCATCAAGAAAATTAGCACATAGCATGATTGTTTCCAAGTGAAACATTGGGAAATACTACCTTTTCATATGCACCATGCAATGCTTCCATGTTGAGCTCTCCATGCTAAGCGACGTGGAGAAGTTTCAGCTCTGTGTGCATGCAACTATACACACAAAATCACACACATACATATTGAATACAACATATTAATCATATATATATATAATGTATACAATGTACTGGTATAATATGTATTATATATATATGTATATATATGCGGATATGTAGTTATCTATCTATCCATCCATCCTATCTATCCGCTCAAGACCAGGCCCAGTGGCAAGGCCCACGTTCTCAGTGGATCGACCTTGTTTTAAAGATGTCCAAAAATGATTCAAAACATCCCATTGATATGATATGATATGTTATGATATAATATGATCATATGATATATTATGATAATAATATGATATGATGATAATATGGCCATAAAAATAGTTGATTTACCCATTCAACTTGGTGATGTTCAATCGTTCTGTGTATGTTTACCAGAGGGTAACCACTATTAACCACCATTTTTACCCTGGTTGGTGGTTGACCTACCCCTCTGAAAAATATAATTTCGTCAGTTGGGATGATGAAATTCCCAACTGAATGGAAAATCATAAAAACCATGCTCCAAACCACGAACCAGAATATAATATCATATGATATCATATGATATGTTATGATATATGATATGATGATAATGTGTATATATACTATATATATATATCATGTATTACAACATGATCTCATTCACAAAACTGAACAAATGCATGTCGGTTTGTTTTGTTTTTCCCGATGTCAACCAGCCGTCGTTGATGATTCATATTTGGGTTGGAGGTTTCCCCAAATCTCAACCAGGGATGGGATGCAACCAACAATCTCTTGGCTGTTGCTTCTTCCCAAACCCGATTTAGAGACCAAAAAACGAGAACAACTGGTGGTTTCAACCTCTCTGAAAAATATTAGTCAGTTGGGATGATTTTTCCCAATATATGGAAAAATAAAAAATGTTCCAAGCCAAAAAATATCTGGTAACGGGCATCTTTTGTTGGAGGGGCTGGTTGAATTTTGATGAAACCAGACGGTATCGTAGTGTATCCTCTTCACAATGGAAGAATACTGCCTGACGCCAACGGCAAGTCCAAGGTACAGAACTCCACCAGAGCCTGCAGGGTTGGCGGCTCCCAGTATCTCCCATGATGTGGAAATTCCCCACCTAAACCCATGGTTTCTGGGAGGTGTTTAATAATTATTAGGGGGAAGAAATTACTCAATTCTTCAGGTCCAGAAGTCCGGCAATACCAATGTGATATTATATGGATATGTCACTGAAAATTTGGTAGCCCTAGATCCAGTGGTTCATCATTGGTATCCCTATTTAATGGCTGTCATTGGGATATGATATGTTCTATCCCATCATTCCCCACCTGCCAGGTGAGGGTTGTTAGATTTTATCAGAGCGCTCTTCCTCCGCGTCCTCGTCCTCCTCCTCGTCGTCGTCCTCCTCCTCCTCCTCCTCGACTAGCTGTCCTCTTCCTCCTCGTCCTCCTCCTCGCCTCCTCCTCCAGTTTCTCCTCGACCATGTCTGCATCAACTTCCACCTGCACTTCCGCCTTGCCAACTCTTCGCCCAGCTCTTTGCCAACTCTCTTCGCCGACTCTCTGCGCCAAGCTCTTTGCCAACTTCACAGCTCAGTGTGCACCGCTGGACCTCAACCTGGGACCGTTCCAGCTCAGTGTGCACCGCTGGACCTCAACCTGGGATCTGCCCAGCTCAGTGTGCACCGCTGGACCTCAACCGGCGACCTGCCCAGCTCAGTGTGCACTGCTGGACCTCAACCTGGGACCTGCCCAGCTCAGTGTGCACCGCTGGACCTCAACGGCCAGATAGAATGCCAGAAGATATGCCAGATAAAATGTCATGAGATGCCATGAGTTATGCCAGATAGAATGCCAGAAGAGGTGCCAGATAAAATGCCATGAGATATGCCAGATAGAATGCCAGAAGATATGCCAGATAGAATTCCAGAACATTAACCCAGCTTTGCAACCCAACAGCATACCTGAATCTTCCACCTACGTCTTTTTTCAGACCCTGTGCCAAAATCCTGTTTTTTCAGTACCCAGAAACTTTTCAGGACCTACTCTCAAATTCAGGACCTGGCCATTTTGGGGTATCAATGGTAATGGCAATCATTGGGTGCAAACATGTGAAACCAACATTTGGGGGATATTCAAGCCATTGGCATTGATCCACGGATCAGAATATAGTATATTCCAGAAAGTATGTCAGAATAGATGCCAGATAGGATGCCAGAAAGAATGTCAAATAGAATCTCAGAAAAGAATGTAAGATAGTATGTCAGAACATATATGCCACATATACGTCCAGATGATATGTCAGAAACTATGTCAGAATAGTGTGCCAGGGTGGGGATCACTCTTAGTAAGGCAATTTTGAAAATATATTTCAGGTTCGGAATTTTCAAACTGTTGTCCTTCAGGCGCCGAAGCTCCCGTTGAAGGTCAGCATCGCCCCATGTCAACTAGTCCAGTCCCACTTCCATTTCAACAAGTCCAACTTCATCGATTAGGGTGTTGGTTGAATGGACTTGGGACTCTAGCTGGCACGGCATCCCTTGTAACCCTGTAGACACTGTAGTGGGCAAAAAGATTGTAACACACAGAATCAGCATCATTTTGATCAGGCATTCTTTTTGCTAATCCTTTCTCCCTATTACGAAAAATACCCCCAAATGACAAAAACTAGGTGCGATTTCCAATTTTGGGAAATGTCAAATTGGTTAATCTGATTTTTAATTGATCCCCTTGAGGAAACAATTTTAAAAATGAAGGTACCATGTGAGGGTTTCACCCCCAAAGAATAAAAAACTAGTCAACACCGGGGTGTCTTTTATTGGGGTCCGTCCTTTAAGATCGTCAATTTTAGTTTTTTTAATTCTGGTGTTGGTGTTTTATTTGATACTAGGCGAAAGCTTCGAAATCCTATTCTTGGCAGTATTCTATTTAAAGATTATTTTCATGGATTTTGAAATTAGAAACAAAAAACGGTTTAATCCCTTCCCCCTGTTGCTAAACAGTCGCCCCTTCACCCACCCACCCAAATAACAAACACCTGGAGGAGTTTTTAGTATTGGGGGGGTCTTTAGTATTAGGGTACGAAGCTTCCCCCTAATACTGATAAAAAAACACACATATATATATATACACATATTTATCATTTGTTTTTTTCCTGTTTCAAAATCGATTAGAATTCCTTTTGAAATCTAATGAAAAAAACAAAAAATTGATTTTGAAGCTTTCCCCTAATATCAAATTAAAATCCAATTATTAAAATATGTTCAAAAATTGGATTTCGATGCTTCCCCTAATCTTGCATGAAAAATTCCAATATAAAAAACTAAATTTGTTCTATTTCAGAATCGATTAGATTTCCTTGTAAATTCAAATTAAGATATTGCCAGAAATTGGATTTCGAAGCTTTCCCCTAATATTAAACCCTCATATCAAAGACTATTTTTTCTATATCAAAATTCATTCGATTTCCTTTTGAAATCTAATTAGAATATGGTCAAAAATTGGATTTTGAAGTTTTCCCCTAATATTACATTAAAAAACCCTAATATAAAATAGTATTTTTTCTTTTTTGAAATCGATTCGATTTCCTTTTAAATTGTAGTAACAAAAATAAAAACAAAAACCGGATTTTGAAATGTTTCCTCTAATGTTAAATTACCAGCCCTAATATATTTAAAAAAAACTGTTTCAAAATCGATTAGTTTTCTGTTTAACATATAATTAAGATATTGCTAAAAATTGGATTTCGAAGTTTTCCCCTAAGATTAAATTAAAAACACTATTTTTTTAAAAAAAAAAACTATGTTTTTTCGATTTCAAGAATCGATTAGATTTCCTTTTGACATCCAGCAAAAATATTGCCAGGCAATGCCAAAAAGTGGATTTCGAAGTTTTCCCCCAATATTATATAAACGTTGTAATATAAAATACTTATTTTTTCGACCTTAAAAGACCCTAGTTTAAAAAAACACCGGGGCTGACTAGTTTTTATTTTTTGGTGGTGAAATCCTGAAATGGGACCTTCATGTTTAATTTGTTTTTGAAAAGGTATCAATTAAAAGTCAAACTGGCCAGCCTGAAATTTCCCAAAATTTAACGCGGACCCTAGTAAAAGGAATCAATGTAATATTTTAGTATTTAGGGTACGTTTAGTAAAAGGAGATGGGGATTAGTAAGGTTTTCAATTTAATATAAGGGGAAGCTTCGAAATCCAATTTGGCAAGATTTGAGTTAGATTTTGAATAGGAATTCAATCGGTTTTGAAATATAAAGTTCATTTTTTAAAACGAATGTTTTCAATTTAATGTCAGGGGGAAGCTTCGGAATCCAATTTTGGCAATATTTTAGTTAGATGTTATTTAAAAAATGTTTTCCAATTTAGTTTTTTTAACCAAGGGGGAAGTTTCGCACCCTCATACTAAATACCCACTAAATACAAAAAACTATTCCGTGTGTTCATTATTGGGTGGGGAGGGGCAGACGGTTTATTATGACGCAGGGATTGGTCAGGCATCACTTGCTGGAATTATTGGATTCTTTTGGGATGATTGGTATGATGTTTAGTCAGGCATGGTTCCATTCAGTCATGCACGATTTTTGCAAGAATCCTATTTAGGCACGACCCCACAATCCCAGCCCGGTAAATTCCGGCCCGGGCCCGGCAAATTCCAGCCCGCGCCCTGCAAATTCCGGCCCTGCGTTTTTCCAAAATCAGGCAAAACCAGTAAATCAGGTATTAAGTCAGGTGTAGTTACCTTTTAAGTCATTAAAGCTAGTCAGGCATGGTTCCAGTGGGTACCTTTTAATTGTGAAGGCTAGTCAGACATGGTTCCCTTAATTCAGGGGCATGGGTACCTTTTAATTATGAAGGCTAGTCAGGCATGGGTTCTGTTAAGTCAGGCGTGGGTGGGTACCTCTTAATTATGAAGGCTAGTTAGACATGGTTCCCTTAAGTCGGGTGTGGTTACGCTTTAAGTCATGAAGGCGAGTCAGGCATGGGTACCTTTTAAGTGATGAAATCTGAATCAGCCGGAGCTCCTATTCTAAATGTGTTAAATCCAATTGTTCAGTGTGGAAAATCGATTTTTTGGCTGGTCTACGGGCAAACCCTGTTTCTTCCAATACCATAGCGTGCTGATGTCGCTTGCCTGCATAATAGTTAAGGCCAAAGCTTAGGTCATCAGTGTGATCCTGAAATGGCGCCACGAGCAAGAAGATGACATGTGTAAAATGGGCCCTGGATTAACAAAGGCTGACTAATGAATTTGGAGGATGCCACTAAAGTATGACATGTAATCACTTTTGAGGAGCACTCTATGGCACGCAGCGCGCGCAGCCTGCTTTACGGTTTAGCGTTTGAAAGTTTTAGGCTTTGTCTCTATGGCACGCAGCGTTTGAAAGTTTAACCGTTTACCTCTATGGCAGGCTGTGCGCGCAGTACGCGTTACGGTTTAAAGTTTGAAAGTTTTAGGGTTTATGTGTGTGGCACGCAGTGCGCGCAGCGCGCATTAGGGTTTAGGGTTTGGAAGTTTTATAGTTTATTTTATTGCATGCAGCGTGCACGGTTGCAGGGTTCCAAGGTTCCAGGGTTCCAAGGTTGCAGGGTTCCAGAATCCTTGAGGGTTCCAGGGTGCCAAGGTTTCAGGGTTCCACAGTCGCAGGGTTCCAAGGTTCCAGGGTTTCAGGGTTCCAGGGTTCCGGGGTTCCAGGGTTCCAGGGTTCCGGGGTTCCAAGGCTTCAGGGTTCCAGGGTTCCAGGGTCCCACGGTTTCAGGGCTCCAAGGTTTCCAGGGTCCAAGGGTTCCAGGGTTTCAGGGTCCCCAGCAGGGTGCCAGGTGTGCAGGGTTGCAGGGTTCCAAGGTTCCACGGTTCCAAGGTTGCAGGGTTCCAGAATCCTTGAGGGTTCCAGGGTGCCAAGGTTCCAAGGTTTCAGGGTTCCACGGTCGCAGGGTTCCAAGGTTCCAGGGTTTCAGGGTTCCAGGGTTCCGGGGTTCCAGGGTTCTGGGGTTCCAAGGTTTCAGGGTTCCAGGGTTCCAGGGGGTTCCAGGGTCCAGGGTTCCAGGGTTCCAGGGTTTCAGGGTTCCAGGATCCCAGCAGGGTTCCAGGTGTGCAGGGTTGCAGGGTTCCAAGGTTCCAGGGTTCCAAGGTTGCAGGGTTCCAGAATCCTTGAGGGTTCCAGGGTGCCAAGGTTCCAAGGTTTCAGGGTTCCACGGTCGCAGGGTTCCAAGGTTCCAGGGTTTCAGGGTTCCAGGGTTCCGGGGTTCCAGGGTTCCAGGGTTCCAGGGTTCCAAGGTTCCAGGGTTCCAGGGTTCCAGGGTTCCAGGGTTCCAGATTTTCCAGGATTCCAAAGTTCCAGGGTTCCAGGGTTCCAGGGTTCCATTCCGGATTTTGAAGGCTGCAAGTCCCCGCGAGCCAGCCCCAGCCCTAGAGATTGAAACCCAACAGGCCCTGCTGTTGGGAATATACCAGACAGAATGCCAGCAGATATGCCAGAACATATGCCAGATAGAATGCCAGAAGATATGCCAGATAGAATGCCAGAAGCTATGCCAGATAGAATGCCAGAACATATGCCAGATAAAATGCCATGCCATGAGATATGCCAGATAGAATGCCAGAAGCTATGCCAGATAGAATGTTAGAAGATGTGCGAGAGAGAATGCCAGATCGAATGCCAGAAGATATGCCACATAAATTGGCAGAAAGTGTGCCAGAAGATATGCAGGATAGAACGTCCGAAAGAAGTTTGCCAGTCAAAAGGACTAGAACATATGGACAAAGAATGGCAGATGATAAGCCAGATAGAATACAAGATCATGTGTGTAGAATTTGAGTGGATCGCTTGCTTTGCTGGGTCCTGGGTCAAGCAAGATCAAGTCAAAGCAAGTTGTCTCGTGGAACGGATGATGTGTTTGAGCAGCATTGCATCATGTGTATCTTAGCAGTTTGTTTTTCAAGCTGCACTGCAGGCGACATGACATGAGTGATGCAGGTGAACTCCAACATGTCTTGGCATGTTTGTTTTGCAGCCTGAACTCCTAGCGGTGACGCCAGGTGACATTCTAGAGTGATGGGCAGACCGGCTAGCAAGTCACAGAGCAAAAAGAACGCAATGGCTTGCTTGCAGATGTGTCAGTGACCAGGTGGAATGCCAGAAGATATGCCAATATTAAAACGTATAAATGTCATGGTGGGGATCACTCGAAGTAAAGTATTTTTTTAAACTTGACATATCATACCATATCCCAATATTAATAATTCAATAAATGTCCCTATGATACCTTGAAGTCTGGCGAGAAGAGTTAGACATCCCTGTTCCCCCAATTTCAATGTTGTGTGACAGCAGTGCTTGGCGGAACCTTCACAATTACTTTACTTCGTGTGATCCCCACCATGACATTTATACATTTTGTTACTGGCAAATCTTCTGGCATTCTATCTCACATTTTATCTGGCATTCTATCTGGCATACCTTCTGGCATTCTATCTGGCATATCTTCTGGCATTCTACCTGGCATATCTTCTGGCATATGTTCTGGCATTCTATCTGGCATATCTTCTGGCATATTATCTGGCAAATCTTCTGGCATTCTATCTGGCAAACATTCTGGCACTTTATCTGGCATACCTTCTGGCATTCTATCTGGCATATCTTCTGGCATTCTACCTGGCATATCTTCTGGCATATGTTCTGGCATATCTTCCGGCATTCTATCTGGCATTCTATCTGGCATATCTTCTGGCATATTATCTGGCCAATCTTCTGGCATTCTATCTGGCAAACATTCTGGCACTTTATCTGGCATATCTTCTGGCATTCTATCTGACATTTTATCTGGCATTCTGTCTGGCATACCTTCTGGCATTCTATCTGGCATATCTTCTGGCATTCTATCTGGCATATCTTCTGGCATTCTATCTGGCATATCTTATAGCTTTCTATCTGGTATATCTTCTGGCATTCTATCTAGCATTTCTTATGGCTTTCTATCTGGCATATCTTCTGGCATTCTATCTGGCCGTTGAGGTCCAGCGGTGCACACTGAGCTGGGCAGGTCCCAGGTTGAGGTCCAGCGGTGCACACTGAGCTGGGCAGGTCCCAGGTTGAGGTCCAGCAGTACACACTGAGCTGTTGAGTCCAGCGGTGCACACTGAGCTGGGCAGATCCCAGGTTGAGGTCCAGCGGTGCACACTGAGCTGGAACGGTCCCAGGTTGAGGTCCAGCGGTGCACACTGAGCTGGGAAGTTGGCAAAGAGCTTGGCGCAGAGAGTCGGCGAAGAGAGTTGGCAAAGAGCTGGGCGAAGAGTTGGCAAGGCGGAAGTGCAGGTGGAAGTTGATGCAGACATGGTCGAGGAGAAACTGGAGGAGGAGGCGAGGAGGAGGACGAGGAGGAAGAGGACAGCTAGTCGAGGAGGAGGAGGAGGACGACGAGGAGGAGGACGAGGACGCGGAGGAAGAGCGCTCTGATAAAATCTAACAACCCTCACCTGGCAGGTGGGGAAAAAAAACAGCCATTCTTGCTCCGGCCATGGAGAAGCGATGGTTAGCAACATTGAGACAGAGGGGGTCTGGGGGCTTCCGGTGGATGTTGAAACTTTTTGGTCGATGGCTGTTTTTCTTGAAGAACCTGGTATCCCTATGATTGTTGCTAAAGTCACCATTAAATTCTCATCTAAGGACACCACATGTTCCTGGACAGTGGCCAGCTTGGATGCTGCGCCGCTTGGCGTTTTTGGCAGCTGTTTAACCATGGTTTATGTTATCCATCTACCTATCTACCTATGTGTATATATATACATACGGAAAACATATATATATATATATATATATCACCAATCTACATCTACATCTATATCTATAGTTATCTGTCTACCTATCTGCCTATCTACCTATCTATGTACCTACCTATGGCTCTAGTGCACCTATTTATGCACCAATTTATATACCTATAGGTAGCTATCTACCTAGATGTATCTATCTGCTTATCTATGTACCTATCTACATGCATGTCTACGTAACCATCTACACACTTATCTACCTTTTACCCTCTGGTAAACTAACGTAACTATGGAAAATCACCATTTTATAGCTGGGTAAATCCACTTAGTCACTATAAATCACCATTTTCAATAGCTTTTTGTTTGACATAACCAATCCACTATAAATCACCATTTTCAATAGCTATTTTGATATAGCCAGAGGGTAAGCCATCTACTCCACGGCCTCCACATGTTTCAGGGCGTCACTGGTGTCCTAAATCGGAGCGGTGGAACGACCCAGGACGCTGCGACTGGGCTGGAAAAAAACCTGACAGTCAACTTCTTGGAATATGGAATATATAGATCATAGATGATATTTGGATATATTTGGTATATAGATTATAGATTATATTTCTGACAGTAAACTTCTTGGAACATATAGATTATATTTGGTACAATTGGAGTATGGAAGATCTATAGATTGTAGGTACCTATCTATGTACCTATCTACGTACCTATCTAAACCTATCGACATGGAAAACACTTGGAATACTATTGATTATTGGAACAATTGGAATATCTTCACGTCTTGGGCAGGAAAGCGATTGGAAGAATCAGCTCATTCATGATCTAAGGAACCAATTATAAACAGCAGCATGGGATATGGCATAATCTATGGCTTATTTTCATATGATAGTAACCCATAACCCCAAAAAGATAAATTAAAATAGACAATTAAAATTCCACTATCACTAACATGGCAATGAATTAATGGATTATTATACAGTAGGGTATCAAATCCGGTAGTTAAACCGTACAGAGCTTGAGCAGATGAACCTGGGGATTAAGCTTCTGACACAGGCCAACCTTCCACCATTATAGGATGTACGTGCCAGTACATATACATACTGTACAGATATCCACTTCTATATATATATACATACATATATAATCAATTATATATCCATACAGAAGTGGTAATATTCCATAAATCTACGTGGACTATATATATTTCAATCCCAAAGGCTATTATTACCCACTTACGATGTCTGGTTCCCACACACACACACACTGTATAGGGCTTATATCACATCTCCCGACTTCTGGGAGTAATTTTCCTGGCTATACCCATCCCACTTAGAGTCCCATGATAGTCCCACTCTTTCCCACTTGTGGGGCTGGGTTAACCACCATAGGTGAATTCATGTGAGTTCACCATGTCATGCTCTTTCACCATGGTTCTACCAATTTATAACGTCCCGTCCGTCAAGCATCTCTCAATGCCACGCTATGCGCTTGCCAGTAGAGTGCCAGGCCCTTCAGTCGCCTCGCGAAGGCCCCAGGTCAAGTGGAAATTTAGAAAACAAAAACACATGGGGATAAAATGGGACAGCAAAAATATCAATCTCCCTATGGATGTTCAAACCCACTACATAGACCCATCCGATTTTGTGCAATTTGGCTGCTGATTTAACCAACTAACATGGTGGTTTATGTTTTTTTTCCCGAAAGCGAAGTGGGTTCGTAACTCTTGGTTGAATCCAATCAGGAGATTTTGAGAACTTGGCGATGTACAGTAAATTGATGTCCACCTCAAACACAAAAATTAGCTATGAACCAACCACTCAACAAGTTCCAAGTCCGACCTTGAATTGCAAGTCCAACGGAAGCCTAACATTAATCCTAGATTCGCGTGTTATACACATTTATGAACCTCAAAATTAGATTATTAACTGGTTGATAGTTCTCATCCCAGATTGGGCGATCATACCCAACAAGGTAGTATAACCTCCTATAGTCAATCCCTGCCTCCTCCATCCAGCAGCGGCAAACTGCGTCATCTGCACCGCATCGCCCGCCAGGCGCAGCGTTTCTTCCAGCAGATTCCGGGACAAACCCTTCTCGGAGGCCAGGACCAGGTTGCACCTGAGAAAATCATCACTTAGTGCGATGGACAAAATGAAGAAAAAAACATGGGGATGATGATGTAAGAAAATACCACACAGAGATAGTGCGGAGTTGTTCATATTGTTAAATTATATATATAAATATAATATGGGTATAGATAGGGATAAAACATTGGAACAACTAGATTGGCAAACATGGAAAATGGAGATTGATGACCAAAACACAGTTTAATTCACCACCTTTCATTCTCATTGTCAAGTTCCTCTTGTGGCGACGGAAACATGGACAATGCGGATGTTTACCAAGCATAATGTGGAGTTTAGAAATAGTCTACATACAGATATATTGGGGATATAATTATTGGATACAATTGGATATAAGCAAACCCCTTTGTAGTGAAACTGTAAACTAAATCGCAGCAATAGCCCAAAAACAACACTGGTTAATGGCATGATGGTAGCTAAATGACACAATAGCTAATGTTAAATCATATGGCTCGTGTGTTGCTACAAAGTACTGTATTCGCGAACAAATCCAACATATTGAGTATTAACCAACAAAAAGAGGGATGCCTACCAACCATAGCGGTGGTACAATGGGGATATAAGTGGATATAATACTGTATATACATACATATATATATATATGTATATATATAATCAGCCATTTTTGAGCATAGAAATGGTGAACGGCTAGAAGTTAAACGATACAACATTGCTATTTGGCCATTTTGGCCATATTGTTTGAATCATCATCAATAATACTGTATTAAATAATATATATATATATTTATTTATTATATCCAGAAATGGTGACCGGGTTTGAAGCCATGGGATTTTGCACAATTTGCTGGAGTTTATCCAGTTGTTTTTCTCATTTACCCTTGGATTATTTAAGGTAGCCATTGAAAATCAATATCTTTGAATAAGTAAATCAATGTAAATAATCATAAATTATCTATAAATGGGCCATTTCCAATAGCTATGTTAAATAACTCTAGAGGGTACATAGCAAAGAGAAATGCCGATATTTGAAGAATGGGATTTTGGAGGTAACCTTGGCAGGTAAACCCATATGGTTTCCAGCAGAAAATGGTCAGTCCCCGAAGATTGGTACGTGGCCTGATCTGTCACTCAAGAGCCGCCAGTGAAAGTGAAAGATCTGTCACTCAAAGCCCACACAGCTCAAAACATAGTCTGGTTGGTGGTTCTAACCATCTTGAAAAATATGAGTTCGTCAGTTGGGATCATTATTCCCAATATATGGAAAAATCCATTGAAATCCATTAAAACACTATATATAATCCATGAATCCCAACTGAATTGGAAAGTCATAATCCAGTCCATGGTTCCAAAGCACCAACCAGTTCACGTTACCTTTTCAATGGATTGATGCCACATCTATGGGGGTCCTAGCACTTTTCTGTTCAACAAAAAGTCGCGGACTCTCATGACCATCGAATACACATGAAGTCACTAGGAATATCATGGAATATCTGAAAAAAATGACATGTCAGCATAAATCAAGGACATGAGAATGGGAGTATTGGGCATGTTACATATCAAAGTTTCTGAAACTGATGGTCTTGTTGCTAGTTCCATAGAAAGGTTCACTTGAACCAGAATGGAGTTCAAGAATGATTGTAGCATTGGTTTGATAGTATCTCATATAGTGATTGAGAAAGATATGTGGGAAACTTTCAACTGATGGAATACAGCGCAACAATGCGCAACACCTGGCAAATCGGCACATCATATCCAGTTTTTTGATAGACTGGTGTGGGTAGTGGAACTAAATCTTGTTGGACATTCCTCCAAATAATCTGGTTGGTGGTATACCTACCCCTCTGAAAAATATGATTTCGTCAGTTGGGATGATGACATTCCCAACTGAATGGAAAGTCATAATCCAGCCATGTTCCAAACCACCAACCAGGAATGTTTGGCGAATAGGGATTCCCAGCTCATCCCATATTCCCAGCTCATGGATTTCCAGCTCATCCCATATTTTTCGTTTCTGCCGAGGTACTGAACGCATTGCATCAGCAGTTGCACCTGTCATGACTTCGTGCACCGAGGTACTGCTGACCATTGAAGAGATTTGACAACAGATTTGACCATTGAAAACAAATGATTTGCATCATGTGATGTGGGAAAAGGATCAAGGATATCTTCATATATTTATGATATTTTATGATTGAAGGATCTTGAAAAAACGACTACACTGCTTTGAACAAATACCCTGAAAACGGACAATCCCCTTGTTTTAAGTTGTGTTATCTATAGACGATTCTTAGCCGGGTACCTCTCCAATCTGACAACCCGACATCTCAACGTCTGCTTGGAGATTCTGACCTCTGGCGATGATTTACCATGGAAAACATTGCATTGTTCCATGGCTATGTTGGTTTCCCGGAGGGTAATTGATATGGGCTTTACAATTCTGATTGGTGGTTAAATGCATTTAAATGCCCATGAACAATATGAAAGTCAATGTGGACTTGATCCACGGAATCCTAAAATCTTACCAAGTAAGTAGGATGAGCAATATTGCTTGCATATATATATATATATACTGTATGTATATACCCTCTGGTAAACTAACAGTTTGCTATTGAACATGGCCCATGAAAATAGTGGATTTCCCCAGCTATAAAATGGTGATTTTCCATAGTTATGTTAGTTTACCAGAGAATATATATATATACATATACACATTGTACATTATTCTACCGACGATTGTTTGTCGATGATCCAATGCCCATGTTCCAATCCTGGTTTACCTCCACACCATCACCAAAAAGGGATGGACATGCAGATATTGATCCAGTATATCCTCATGAATATTCAAAACCATCCCAACATAACAAAACACAAGCAACTGAATAGCCCCATGAATATGATCCCATGCATAGTCCCCATTAATATCCCAGTATCTCATCCGAGCTCCTAACATCATCAACAACAACTTCATCCTGCGGGACAACCCCACCTGGTGTTCGGGGTCGCCCATTTGCTTCGCCATCCGTAGGCCCTCCCGCGCCAGACGCGCGGAGGACTTCACGTTCTCTTCCGAACGCAGCACGTTCGCGAGGTCCACTAAAATTCCTCGGTGGATCAGACCCTGAAGACCTCACCCAAAGTGGCTCCACCTGGCTGGCCACCTGACCTACAGTACGGTATTTGACGGCACTGCACATGATGGGTCAAGGCCTACCCCAGAGACCACAGATTTGAGGATTCATGGTTACTACATGTTAGTATATTAACCATGTAACTATTGGGGTAGCCAAGTTTGACCCATGTGACCAACAAGAATTATGGATTTTTACCAATGAAGAATGTTTGACCTGCCGATTTGGCCCAACATCGTTCAACATCCTTCGATGGGGGATCTGTATGACACAAATGAAGATCAAACAAACAACCCATGGGCATAGCCGGCATAGCTACTCATATGATTAAGGAGCTCAGGGTTTTCAGGCGGTGCAACAAAAATGATTTGGAGAAATGTGCCGGATTATCCGGATTCAAGCTAACCCTTCAAACTGGTTCATGATGTTCAAGTTTATCAAATGGAGGTTTCCTAAGTCATGGGGGTACCCCCAGTTATCATCCATTTTAGATTGGGATTTTCCGCTAAACATCCAGCGGTTGGAGTATCCCCATGACTATGGAAAAGCCCCTTTTTTTGTACGACTTTGTACACAGCTGTTGGATTAAATCTTCGGGGATGTCCATGTTTCCCATTGGGACAAAAAAAACGAGCAGTGTCTGTGAGACTTTCTTCACCTCCAAATGGAACATCTTCTGGCTTCAGCAGTTCATGGATGATCATAGTCCCCAATCTATTGGATAGAGTACATATATATATATATATGTATGTAATGTATATTATATGTATATATATATATATATTATGTATATATATATATATGTATGCACCTATATATATATATGTATATACATATATACATCAACCCCTATACTAATCAATCAGCTATCCTTTATCAATTACATCCCCATCTAGATCTTGAAGGTTAAACTATGTTAAACCCCCAAGATGGTGTTAAAGTCCAGTTACATCCCGTTAAAATCCCATTTAAACTATGTTAAACCCCTATAATTGATGGATAAATATGGTTAAATCCCATTTAAAGTCCGTTAAACTCAGTAAAACTAGGGGGGTTAGCAAGCCACTGATAGCCACTGCTACTGCTGATAGACTTGCCATTGCTGCCATGTGTCTGACCTCTTCTTCTCTCCAGCCGGTCTCCTTGAGTACCAAAGCTGTTGGTTTACACCGAACTCACTGGAGGATCTTGATATACTGTCATGTGTGTATATATATATATAATAGTCTATAGTCATGTGTTGAAACTAAATCATTCAAACTCTAAATAAACAAATATGAAACATGTTCATAGTCATTTAAGTTGATGTTCCACTTATACACAATGTTGTTGTACCGTATATGGTGACGTTTTCATGTGTTGATCCCAAATGAATGTTGGTCGTACTGCCATGTGGTGGCTATGTTGCTGACCTGAGATTCCCTGCAAGAAATAAGTTTGGTTGTTTGGCTCGGTATCAAATGTCAAACCTCATGGCATCTCATGGCAAAGATTTTTTTGGCTAAGGGTCAAACGGTCAAACCCCTGGTATCCTGATGTTAATGTTCACTATGACTCAAAAACCCCTCAAAAACCCAGCATCATAGGAATTTAGAGCTGATGTGTCAAGGCCACGGCCGGAGCAACTGAGATCAGTGGAGCCCAGCCCATCGCACCTTTGCCATCCCTCGACATCTTTGCATAATCTCTGAGGCCTGACTCGAGGATCAACCAGTGAACCTGTATGACATCGTGGAATACTTGGTTAACACTTATCGACTTATCGACTTATCATTGGTTGTGTTTGAAATTCTGGGACTCTTTTACTGGAGCAGTTTTTTCCCAAACATTGTGGGAATAATATGGAACTGTTGGTTTCAGTATGGGACAATACGGAAAATAATGGGATATGTAATAATCATAAAACCGTCCAAAAATTGGTTTTAGATGTCTTAGGAAATCACAAAACTGGGTCTACCCTTTCGTGGAATGATGTAACATAATCATCTTTTTTGGCTGGTACGGTAAAACCCACTAGACCTCTGTTTGGGAGGCTTACCGTTAGAATTTCAGGTTCACCATCCGAAATAGAACTCATTAATGTTCGAGGTAAGTTTCTATGGTTGTGTATTGGAATCAATGTAATTATATACATATATATATATATATGTATACTGTATGCGATTGTATGTATGTATGTATATATATAATTATCTATATATATATACACATAGATATGCGATTATATGCGTATATATATATATATGATCGAGAGACCTTTAGGTACCATTTTGTTCCGGTTAATTCTGATAATTTTTAGAGCCTTTTGGATAATTAAAGGATTTGAAGAATTAAATGATTTAATCCTTTTAATCCTTTTAATCCTCCAGAGCCTTTTGGGGGATTAAAAGGATTAAAAGGACTAAATGATTTAATCCTTTTAATCCTTTTAATCCTCCAGAGCTTTTTGGAGGATTAAAAGGATTAAAATGATTAGATGATTTAATCCTTTTAATCCTTTAAATCCTCCAGAGCCTTTTGGAGGATTAACAGGATTAAAAGGATTAAATGATTTAATCCTTTTAATCCTTTTAATCCTCCAGAGCCTTTTGGAGGATTAAAAGGATTAAAAGGATTAAATGATTTAATCCTTTTAATCCTTTTAATCCTTTTAATCCTTCAGGGGGTCCGGAATTCCCGGCCCAAGCCCTTGAGAAATATATTTAAATCCATTTAATCCTTTTAATCCTCCAGAGCCTTTTGGAGGATGAACAGGATTAAAAGGATTTAAAGAATTAAATTGCTGGGCTTTTCTTGGGATTCTGGGAGGTCTGGAGGATTAAAAGGATTAAAAGGATTAAAAGGATTAAAAGGATTAAATCATTTAATCCTTTTAATCCTTTTAATCCTCCAGAGCCTTTTGGAGGATTAAAAGGATTAAAAGGATTAAATGATTTAATCCTTTTAATCCTTTTAATCCTCCAGAGTCCTTTGGGGGAGTAAAAGGATTAAAAGGATTAAATGATTTAATCCTTTTAATCCTTTTAATCCTTTTAATCCTTTTAATCCTTTTAATCCTTCAGGGGGTCCGCAATTCCCGGCCCAAGCCCTTGAGAAATATATTTAAATCCATTTAATCCTTTTAATCCTCCAGAGCCTTTTGGGGGATTAAAAGGATTAAAAGGATTAAATGATTTAATCCTTTTAATCCTTTTAATCCTCCAGAGCCTTTTGGAGGATTAAACGGATTAAAAGGATTAAATGATTTAATCCTTTGAATCCTTTTAATCCTCCAGAGTCCTTTGGGGGATTAAAAGGATTAAAAGGATTAAATGATTTAATCCTTTTAATCCTTTTAATCCTTTTAATCCTTTTAATCCTTTTAATCCTCCAGGGGGTCCGGAATTCCCGGCCCAAGCCCTTGAGAAATATATTTAAATCCATTTAATCCTTTTAATCCTCCAGAGCCTTTTGGGGGATTAAAAGGATTAAAAGGATTAAATGATTTAATTCTTTTAATCCTTTTAATCCTCCAGAGCCTTTTGGAGGATTAAAAGGATTAAAAGGATTAAATGATTTAATTCTTTTAATCCTTTTAATCCTCCAGAGTCCTTTGGGGGATTAAAAGGATTAAAAGGATTAAATAATTTAATCCTTTTAATTCTTTTAATCCTTTTAATCCTCCAGGGGGTCCGGAATTCCCGGCCCAAGCCCTTGAGAAATATATATAAATCCATTTAATCCTTTTAATCCTCCAGAGCCTTTTGGAGGATTAAAAGGATTAAAAGGATTTAAAGAATTAAATTGCTGGGCTTTTCTTGGGATTCTGGGAGGTCTGGAGGATTAAAAGGATTAAAAGGATTAAACGGATTAAATCATTTAATCCTTTTAATCCTTTTAATCCTCCAGAGCCTTTTGGGGGATTAAAAGGATTAAATGATTTAATCCTTTTAATCCTTTTAATCCTTTTAATCCTCCAGAGTCCTTTGGGGGATTAAAAGGATTAAAAGGATTAAATGATTTAATCCTTTTAATCCTTTTAATCCTCCAGGGGGTCCGGAATTCCGGGCCCAAGCCCTTGAGAAATATATTTAAATCCATTTAATCCTTTTAATCCTCCAGAGCCTTTTGGAGGATTAAAAGGATTCAAAGGATTTAAAGAATTAAATTGCTGGGCTTTTCTTGGGATTCTGGGAGGTCTGGAGGATTAAAAGGATTAAAAGGATTAAATGGTTTAATCCGTTTAATCCTTTTAATCCTCCAGAGCCCTTTAGGGGATTAAAAGGATTAGAAGGGTTAAATGATTTAATCCTTTTTAATCCTTTTAATCCTTTTAATCCTTTTAATCCTCCAGGGGGTCCGGAATTCCCGGTCCAAAAGGATTAAAAGGATTTAAAGAATTAAATTGCTGGGCTTTTCTTGGGATTCTGGGAGGTCTGGAGGATTAAAAGGATCAAAAGGATTAAACGGTTTAAAAGGATTAAATGATTTGATCCTTTTAATCCTTTTAATCCTCCGGAGCCTTTTGGTAGGTTCAACAGGGTTCCGGATAAAGTTCCGGGAGGCTTTGGTGCAGAGCCAGGTCAGGCTCAACAGGGCTCCGGGGTTCCGGAGAAGGTCCCGGGAGGCTTTGGAGCAGAGCCAGGTTAGGTTCAACAGGGTTCTGGTGAAGGTTCCGGAGAAGGTTCCGGGAGGCTTTGGTGCAGAGCCAGGTCAGGTTCAACAGGCTTCCGGAGAAGGTCTGGGAGGCTTTGGTGCAGAGCCAGGTCAAGTTCAACAGGAATTGTGGCCATTTAACTCACGGAAACCGAGCTGAAGTGTTTCCAGCGCTTGGCTTGGCAGCAGGCTCCAGAAAGATTAGTAAACATAAAACGTTGCGGCTGTTGGGCATACCACCGAAGCTTGTTTTCCAAAGACATTTGCTGTGGATGGAAATTGCATGTCCCTTCAAAGTTGCAAGAATGCAGGGGTGAGGCATGTCACCCTGCCTTTGGCAGCATTGTAAGTGCCAGCACACGAGATTTCTTGTAAAGAAGCAACACCCGGATGTTTGTTTGAAATTTCCAGGAACAAATATTTTTCGACAAGGGCCACATCACCACATGGGACTTTCAAAAAGCAATGCTCTTGAGCTGCATTGACAGCTGGTGAGCCTCCATCCACATTGTGCAAACAGACAACATCACCAGAAGTAATTGTTGCCCCAGAAAAAAGTTTACAACGAGAGCTCTGCATGCAAGGCATTCCCACAGGAACCACGCCAGCTTTGCATAGGAATGCCGTCATCTTCTTTGCGGGGCCCCCTTTTTGCATTTTGTAGGCAGGTGCCTTCTCTAAACAGTCTTGACTCTTCACCCAATGTATAGATGTGCCCTGCAATGACAGACTTCCTCAGAGAAGTTTCCCAATAGGTAGTGTTGCACAAGACATTCCCATGTTTTCTAGTGCCTTTGTGCTTCCCTTCCATGGTCCAGCATGCAGGTAATTGGCCATGCCTCTGGAGACTTTGACTATAATATGAAGTGACCAGTGCGTCTTTGGCTCGAATTCTTCCGACCAGTCAGCTGCAACAGTTGCCTCCAATGCTGCTTCAACAAATGAAAGCAATTGCTTGTAGTCAGGCTTTTCCAAAGCAGGGATGGATAGGCGATAGTCCAAAACTTTGCACCAAGCCAAAGAGCAAGTTGACCCCAGAAGACAAATGCCATTAGGCAAGCAACAAATTTGGACATAGTGTGCCAGCACCTGGTACAGACCCAGAATCTCTGAGGATGCATCTGAACTTCCCAGCTTTTTTGTGGCCTTCCACTGCTTTGGGCAGAAATAGCCTTTTCAAATTGCATTTGTGAATGGCAGGCTGGGCCGAAAGTTGCACAAAGCCATGTGCCTTCCAAATCTCAGCCACACCACTGGAAGCAAGCGGTTGGATCCACAAAAACAAATACCTAGTTCAGCACACCATTTGGGCAGAGCCCATGCATATAATCATGCATGTATTGGGTGATTGGTCTCAGAAGGTTCTGGGACTTCAGCTTGTCACTCAGCAAGAGTGAATGCTGGGAATAATCAACCCCAGAAGCCTGGCTCCACCTTCTTAACTCGGTTTTGTTGCACTCTTGCATCCTTGCCCACGAGGACAGGATTCTTGGTCTGTTGCAACATCCAACAGAGAGTTTCAGTCTTTTAAGACCTCCCTGTAAAAGTACCTCAGAATGAGGATGAGCATATTTGTTGTCAAACATGTGCTCCAGGATCAACCTGAAACATTGGCAAATGCTGGCTGCCAGCTGTGAGACTTGCTCACTCCTCTTCCCGAGCAATGTCAACCAACTTTCAGAATTTGACAGCGTGGCCCCAAACTGTGCAGATGAACAGTAAATTGCCCATGTATTCCTAGAATTCCCTGCCAATTGGTTGCCAGGGTGCAGTTCATCTACATAAAGAATGCAAGACCAAGGGTTGTTGAAGGAACCAGGGTTGTTGTCATGTACCTTGTCAAAATAATCCGCAAAGCAGCCGCCAGCTGCATAAGCACCAGCCAAATAGTTAAAGATGTTGGCAAATGCCAATTCCACAGGGTCCTCTCCCAAAATCATAGCTGAAGGCCTGCAATGACCTGCTCAACAAACTCTCTGATTTGTTTCCTTTTGTGACTAGCAGGAATGCCTTCCTGGGCTGCCAAAGTCAATATTGCTTCCGGGGCTGACTGGCTGCAAAATGGGATTCTCTGTTTAAAACTTTGCAATTTTGGAAAGTCTGGCATGGCTGGCTGGAAGCATTTGTTTGCAGAAAGGTGATAAAAGTAATCTTGGACAATGTTGGAGTATGACTGTGTGAAAGGCAAAAACTAGTGTTCCATGGCCTGCTGCGGAACCTGCTGCTAACATGGCCTCCAAATATGTCATTTGCAGATTTGGCACACATTGCCTTGGGCCAGGCCTTGCTTCATGCAGTAGCCTTGCAGAAAGCTGTGCCCACAATGCTGTGCTACTGATTCAAACATATTCAAACAAAAAAGCCCTTGCAGGCAAACGGATTTCAAATGAGAGCTCTTGAAGCCAAAACTGAAAAACAACAAGCAGAACCAAGGGCAGCACTGCAAGTTAGTGGTCACTTACTTTCATGCTGGAAAATATGTCTAGATAAGTATGTCAAGAGAAAGCCTAAGCGTTTCTGTTTTCCCCCACTGCCTGTATGATTTACCATTGCTGTGTTTGCATGGTTATTTACCACAAGGCAGCCCACGATCTTTTGTCTGACCAAGGAAATATTTACACTTCCTTTTGTTCCCCTGCTGCCTTTCTTGTTACCAGTTGTTGTATTCCTGTCTTGAACTGAGACTGAGTCCCCCCCAAGTAGGGAGACTGGCACTTGTCACAGCCACTCACACTGCCACGGCATCTCACACATCCATAGATTCCTTTGAGGAAAGCTGGTGTGACATGCTTTGCTTCCTCAGCATTCTTCTTCACAATGGCCTTTTGCTTGGGCTCTGCTTTGGCTAGGGTTTTCTTAGAAGCTGGCCTCTTCATGGCAGTATCCAAATCATTGCCCTTCCTCTTGGTGAGCATGTGTTTGGCCTCAGCTTCATAGTCCTCAAGGCTTTTGCCTGGGTGCCATCATTTCCTCCAGCAGGTGCAGCACAGTCAGAAGGTGCAGGTAGAGGCAAAACAGCTGGAACTGCCGGCAAAGCTTTGGGAGTCAGGAGTCCCTTGGGCCGGCCCCATCTGAGAGCAAGGAGTTGCTGGAAGGAGGCTTCTCCAAGCTATCATTGTTCAAGATTTTCTGGCTCAAGGCATCCAAGCTCTGGCCTGTTTCTCCATCATGTCAAAGAGATGGGTGGTCACCATACTGTTTGTAGGATCTTTCCCTGTCGAAGGCTCTGCTGGCAACTGCTGAGAGGTTGCCTGTGGAGTGGCCACAGCCCTGAGTTCCTTGGCAGTTCCGCTCACCGTGACTTTCTTGGCAATGCTTCCAAGGTTTATCATATGACTGGTAGCGAGCAAGCAGAAAGCCTGCAAGTGTTTATGTTCAAATGGAAAATTGTATACGTGTCCATGTGTGTGTGTGTGTTCAGGGATTATGTCATGGCTAAATTTTGACTTCAAAATTATCAGCTTGAAAGCAGCCATCACCAAAGATTCTACAAACCCAGTGCCTCCCCAATGTCGTGGGGGCTAGGTGGGTACCTTGCCAAACCAGCATGCAGAGGTTGAGCCACCACAGCCTCGAACGTATCCAGCACAAAATTTGTACATGTCAAAAACTGGAGGCAAGACATTGGTGATTTCACCTGAAGGCTGACCAAAAAGGATGTCAAGTACTTCTTGGTGTCTTCTTTGAGGCTTTTCAACCCACACACTTTGATTCTTTTGATCAGCATTTGGGTAGCATCAACTGTGTTGATGCCATTCTGCATCTGCTGCCATTCGCTTTGGGACAGGTAGTTCCAAGGCGTGGTCATGCTTTGATTGAAGAGGCTGCCCTTGATTCGAGAAATGCTTGCAACTCTGCCTTCGTGTCAGCAGTCAAGATGCCATTTTGAACAGCATCAGGACGCTTCAAGAAGTTAGAAGCAGCGAGCATTTGGACACCATTCACTTTGGACTGCAAAGCTTCCTGCATTCGTGGCACCAGCTGTGAACCAGCGTTCCTTTGGTAAATCGCTTCCATATCACTAATCTCCTTGACTAAGTCCTCAACGTCCCGGTGATCAAAGGATCTAGGCTAAGGTGAGCCCACAATTCCTATGGGCCCACTGCAGCAGAAGCAGAAGAGAATTGATTCTGCTAACCTTCAAAGTTAGAATTATGACAGCTCCTTTGGGCATGGGATAAAGGAGTTTAAGCCTTTACATGAAAGCCCCTTTGGGCAGAAACAATTTAGTTTACAAAATTAAATGAAAGCCCTATCAGCAAAACCTGTAGCAAGAGTCGGTGGGAATGGGTTCTGGGACCCTTTAAGGTTAGAAGCATATAAACTTCAGTGGGCTCTCATACCCAACCCTGGACCTTTACATGAAAGCCCCTTGGGCATAAACCACAATAGTTTCAAAATAGCAGGAAAGGCCACTGGGCCAGAAGAAAACAAGTACACCACATGGTGTTTTTTTAAAATATTTTTTCTCCCCCCACAGTATTTTGATTCCACCCAAGTATGTTTTCATCCAGGCTTTCCATGCACTATGGGCATACAGCTGCAGCTATCAGGCGCAGATAGCATCGCCAGAAGGAACAGGGACCCCAGCCAACATGTAACTGATTTTGATCAAGTTCTTCAGGCTGGCAGGCAAAAGATGTGGGCCTTCATTCTGCTTGAAGTGCTCAAGAGCATCCTGCCTGAGCAAGCGAGCAATTTGTTTACGTCTATCCTCATACTACCTGAGTTCCCGTATGCTTTAAAAACATGATGAATTTCAACCCGGTAACCAAGAATCAAAGCCTGATTGATGAATCTCGACATACCAGAGGCTCTTCCATCCATTGGATGAGGTCCAGGTTTGAAACTGTCGAGATACCATTGGATCAGTGGCTGAACCCCGTGCCTGACCCCTATTACTGGACATCCTGACAGCTTACACCTTGACAAGAAAAATGCAAAGGACACATGTCTGATGCACTAATGGAACACCAAAACCTGAAGCATCAATGTGCTATACTTGTGACAGCTTCAAAAAATGAAAGCATCAATGTGCTTTTTGGCTAAAAAAATGAAAGCCCTAAAGGCTGCTTATGTAAAAACTACATTATTTTTTTGATAGTTGTGCCAAATAGTAAACCAAATTAATATCAAAATCTGAAAAGTAAACAATATACTATTGTAGGTTCAAGTTAAGGTTCTGAATTGAAATGCCAACTGTTTCTTTTCCAATTTAGATTTCTGAATTGACATGGAGATTGTTTGATTTTCAATTTGGAATTCTGAATTGAAATGGTGATCGTTTGATTTTCAAGGTAGATTTCTGATTGAAATGGTGAATGTTTGATTTTCTATTAGATTTCTGATTTTAAATGGCGACTGTTTGATTTTCAATTTAAATTTCTGCATTGAAATGGTGACTGTTGGATTTTCAATTTCGATTTCCGAATTGAAAATTGCGACTGCTTTATTTTCAATTTAGAAACAGAATTGAAATTCTTACTGTTTGATAGTTTGATATAAGGTTCTTTTTAACCACCCAGGCTTTGCTGGAGTCAGTAAGATCTTAGGCGAGTACAAGTGTTCAAGCCATACTCACCCTCCAAGTTCTTTTGCCATCCACACTTTTCGACGTAGCCCACCAAAGCTGCCACATACGCCTTCACCCGTGAAATCTCTTCCCATCGTTATAGTAGGCATCTCATCCTGTGCGCTTCTCCAAGCTTCCAAGCAACTATTAGCCCAGAAACTTTCCTGAACCAACCTCTACTAGAAGTTCCTCGAGGAGGCACGAACTCTGGTACCTGAGAATGAACAATACTAAATGCATAGATCAAGAAACTTGAATCCCACACAGAAAGCAAAACCATAGAAACATATGATGCTTGAGAAAATGTATGAGTTTCCTATCAGATACATCTTGAGTAGAGGACGGCCCAGTCGAAGCTTGAGAGCCTTTTTGTTTGGTGCAATAAAGAAGCTTCTTCACCTGGTCAGGAGTACAGGTCAACCTCCCCCATTGCTTCTGGAACTGGACCAGGTAGTTCTTTGGGGATGCATGCTGCTGAAGCCTCAGAGGGGGTACTTCAGGAGTGGCAAACCAACATCAGGTTGAACTGGCAAAACCGTAGTTGCACTGGCTGGTGAAGACGCGCAGATACCTGGACTTGGGCCAGGTGCCATTGCCATAGAAGCTTCAAGTAGTGGTGCACCTGGGTGTTTGGCTTTAGAACCTTCCACTTCTCGCAGAAAACCAGATCCACTACTGGGCTCACCTGGTGGCTGTTCTGGCAGGTCAGGCATCAGGCCATCCATCTGCAGCCTGTATGCAAAGTTCACCAAGAGGTCCAAGGTCTGCTTTTGCAACTCTTCTTCATTCAAAGGATCTTGAGAGGGGACGACAGCGGGGCCAAAAACAATGAAGTGATGAGTATGACAAAATGAAGGGGGTTGGCCGCCATCACCCTCCCTCTTCATCACTACAGGTGGAAGTGGTGGAACATGTTTGCATTGCTTTGTTGCTTGTGTTACATGCCCATGAGGTTCCTTTAAGGTTTTTTTCTATAAAACTATGCTTATTACTAAGATTGCAACCAGTTGAACAACTACAAACTCCTGACAACCAAAACATTCCCATGCATGAGCGCACAAGAGTCCCAAACTTGCATGCGCATTCCAAAACTTTGTAGCTTGCAGGGATGGAAAGCAACACAATTGAGACTGGAGGACTCTTCTGCCCAGAGTTCAAATTGGCGTGCGTTCGCGCGTGCTGGTGACAGCATCTCTTGGAGCAGAAAACGGACGCTGCGCAGGTTGAGGGGCAAGGGAAAAAATTGCGACTTTCTGTTGAACTTGTACACACATGTAGACATATTTACTTGTGCATATAGTATATATGCATATAGAATGACGTTTGATTACGTTTGTGCGAGGAGGAACGAAATAGACCCCAAAGGTCCCTGCCATATATATATATATATATATATTATGATCAAATGATGTAGAGTGTATACATTATGTTACATATTGCATATTGTATATATATATACACTTTATTACATATATATATATGTATTTACAATATATATATATACGTACGTGTATGTATCTATATGTACTGATACATATATATTATGTACATAATGAACATATGTATGTGTGTGTAATTGTGCGCATGTGTTTTTAAGCGTGGAATCGTGCAAAGAGAACTATGCTCGACCATGTGTGAAGTAGTTGTATCTGATCTGACAACTGAGTCTATATGTTTGATTATTTTTGAATACGGTTAAGTGCTC
The DNA here is from genome assembly GCA_947184155.2 of Cladocopium goreaui. Classification (NCBI taxonomy): domain Eukaryota; class Dinophyceae; order Suessiales; family Symbiodiniaceae; genus Cladocopium; species Cladocopium goreaui. The sequence goes on along the minus strand of CAMXCT020002290.1, from coordinate 6,388 downwards.
TACATGCAAACGTTAACAAATCTATCAAACATGTTGAAACCGGGCTGATGCCAGACTTCTAAAAAGCGGAGCTCCCCAACGCATAGGACGCTTAATTTGCCATACATTTGCTGTACAGAATATGAACATTCAACGGGGCCAATCATTGCTAAGAAGGAAGAGCATCATTGGGGCCCTCCAATATGAAGCCATATCATATCAGAATGGAGGGCACACATATATACATATATATATATCAATGTACACACACATATATATATATATGATATGTAAGTATAGTAATTGGCAACCCCAACAAACATTAAAAAAAAAAAACGTTAAATCCTATTCTATCTTAGACAATCTTAAATATGTATATATATATATTTATTTAATGATCTTTGAACAAGCTGAAATATTGATCTAAACACGAATGCTATACTGTATCATTAAAAAAACGTATCTCGAATATTTATCTTAACTTGTTTGATGCCTCTTAAACTATGTATCTTAAATATTGATATTATCTATCTTATGTTTCTTAAAGTATCGATCTTAATCAGATATCTGATGCACTTTTAAATATGTATTTTAAAATTCGAAAAAAATATGGGCTATTATCATAATCCCCAGTAATTTAGGTAGTATAAATCCCAACAAATTCACCCATCAACCAGGCCATTTTGTTCATGGCTCATATGTTGAATATATTTCAACCATTAGATGGTTCCTACTCAAGGTATAGATTCCAATCTGTGGTCCTATACACCTGAATTTTTGGCTCATCATCATGTTTAGTAGTAACCACCTAATTATGTTATGACTAGTATGACTATTTTTTGAAGATCATAAACCTAGTAACATAGTCATAGTTATTGTGAAACTACTAGAACAATTGAATAACTGTATATAATTTTTAATACTGATTTAGATAACTATCTTAAAACTAGCATAGTCATAGTAACATATAGTAAGGCCCATCTTTTCGGTGCCAAGTGTCGCTGCATTCTTGGCCAGCTCACCCAACCCGGAGAACAGCTCTGCCCTGCCACAGCGGCCAAAGGGGTACCAACCGGGAAATCATGGGAAAATGGTGCTAAACCATTGGAAATCATGGGAAAATAGAGCTAAAACATGGGACATCATGGGAAACTAGTGCTTAAAATATGAAACAAATACGCGTAAATCATGAAAAGTCATGGCAAATAATGGGAAACTTATTGTAAATGATAAGAGAAAAAACATAATGGGACATGCTGAGGTCACTCTCCGGTAAAATGGCAAAAGGACGTGGAAATCCATGTTTGATCTTTGACTTTAAGTGGCTGAGTGGACTTTGGCCATCTCGCAAATCCCTGAAGATTTTTATGGGTATTTCATTCTTTCACTCCAGCTACTAACAAAGTTTCATAGGAAATTCTGTGATATAACTGGGGTAGAACCTCCGTGACCATAACCACTTCCTTCCAGTGGATGATCTTCCAAGTAACAACTTCCTTCCAGTGCAACGTCTATGGATCAAATGTTTGATGAGTGAAGATGTGGCAATTCTTGACGTATCCATGGCCATTTCATGCTATTTCCATATTTCCATCTAATTTTGTTTCGGATGAATTATCAATATTATCATTTGGTATACCATGCAAATCCATACAAACTACGGCCATCGAATCTCATGGCTCCGGGCCCATCCCCCCAAACTGCTGAACAACTGACGGCCTCTGAAGGGTCCGGCAGAAGCCCACATCAATCAGAATCTTCCTAACCACCGCAGCCACCGAGGATTTCAGGGACCCAAAAGATGCGGCGATTTGAGGTCAATTGTTACAGCGGATTTTCTTACTGGGACCAGATTCATCCCATTTCTATCCGCTTCTGTACGTCACAAACTCACCACCTGGGAAACATTCCGAAAGCAATCAGTCAGTCCAATGTTGCCAAGATGCAGAGGAGCGTAGAAGGAACCGATGTTGTTCTTACCTTGGGCTAACGGAGTCACCGCTGTCCCTCTGAGGGACTGAAGGTATGCCTGGTTGAAGGCACCACGCCCATTTTATCACACTAAAACACACCAAAAAAATCTTGTGATATCTCTGTTTAATGGATATGTTCCCTTCACTAAGTGAAAGCGAAGTCATGACTGACACTTCAGGTTACAATAACCACCCCTGATCCAAATTTGCATGAATAAAGATATACTGTAATTACATGTATTTACTTGACATGTCTATGTAATTCTGTATATGCATGTATATACGTATATTTACATATGATTAAATTCAAACATTCATCGAAACATAAAGATACATTTCTCTACAACATGGTTTCTCCTGCCTCCGCGGGCCCTCCGAATGATTCGGCCCGAACGGAAGCCCAGGGACGTCCATTGTGACCTCAGGGTGGCTGCACTAGCCATGGAAAATGGCCATGGAAATACTTGAAATAATCTATTATAAATGGATATGTGTACAATATCAATAAATAATACAATATGTATAAAATTATTTAAATAAATGTGTATAATATCTATAAAATGTAATACATAATCACAAATAATGGGTAAGGAATCTGTACATGGACAGTTTTACACAGCTATGTTTAAATTGTTGAAGAGGTATACATGAAACTAGTTGAGGCTAGTTGAAGGCTTTAAGAGGGATCAAACATTTGGCCAACTGATTTCCAATAGATGGATGGTAAAACCCAGCCTGAAACCCTGGGAAAGAAATGGTGGTTTCCCAAACAGAAATTATTTGCTGCGAAGGGTTTCTCAATTTTCTCACTCCCGTAAAAAACTCTCAGCAATCATCTATTTCTTGTTGTTTGCGGGTTTCAGAAAGTTGTACCTAATGCTCTGCCCTGACCACATTGCAAATTGAAGGCACGTGTCTATATGTTGGGAACCTGGATGTGACAACCCCCGCTAAACAAACAATCTGTTTGACGGGCTGATACCAAGAAGCCGGTAACTGGCTTGAGTAGCTGCGCGAAAACACGAAGAGACAACAGTAAACATCAGATAACATCACTAAAGCACTTAAATAATCTTATATATATATACACTTGTATATTATAAGATATAAGTTGGCTGGAAGATACATGCGACTTTGTTGCATCACCAGCTTCCATTTTTGTTGGATGATCTCAGAGTTTTCCGAGTGGCAAATGGAGGTCTTCAGGGAAGTGGTGACGTCATGCATCGCCAACAGTGTGGTCGGAACCTGGGAAATAGACCGAATAGGATGGTGCTGATGGTGATTCAACCATCAAAGATAAGTTTGTTTAACCGTCAAGCATAATGGAGATATCTATCATGGATGAGGATGATGAGGATGAGGAGGATGAGGAGGATGAGGAGGATGATGATGAGGATGAGGACGGTGATGATGATGAGGATAATGATTATTATGATGATGAGGATGAGGACGATGATGAGGATGATGATGATGATGAGGAGGATGAGGAGGATGAGGATGAGGATGATGATGATGAGGAGGATGAGGAGGATGAGGATGAGGATGAGGATGATGATGATGATGATGATGATGATGATGATGATTGTTTGGAGGGTTCAAGACTCAGTGTGTTGGTCAGCAATGGAAGATCTACCCTCCCCCGAACTAACATGCACCCTGCCATACAGGGGGTTGCCAGACTATTCCACTAGACAATTGACTGTTGTCAGGATCTATGTTCATTCACTGGAGGGTACGATTTGAACAGGGAAAGCATCTGCATAAATGTTTGGGGCGATCTGTACATTAAGGCAGCTTCACTCACTACCATCTCAGATTTATCCCAAGAACATTGCCATCAGTCACTGAGTTTCCAAGACAACCCCCCATGGGGTGGCTACCGCCAATGATTCGGGTCCAAAAATAATGGGACCCCCAAGCCATTGGGATGCCATGGGCTATGACGAAATAAGATGATTTCCCTCTGGACTGACCATTTTCTATGGAAAATCACTGGTTTTCATGGGATCAATGAACTCAATGGCGATTTTCTATAGCAAACTGTTAGTTTACCAGAGGCTAACCAGTGTCTTGACGGGCCCAAAGCATTTTCAAACCGGCATCCCATGGCCAGGTCACATAGATCAGCTTGCTGCCGCGGTAAAAGATTGATGCAAAGAGGCCAGTGACATTCCTTGCGGCGGCTGATACCGTCTGGTTATGACTAACATAGCCATGGGAAATGACCCATTTATAGATGGTTTACCTATTAAAAATGGTGATTTTCCATGGCTATGTTATATAACCAGATGGTATCCAATTTTGGCGGTAAAAGTTGACTGAATTCATTTGGCGAGCGGCGAATGGGATCTCTTGAAGCCACTAGTTTTGGCAAAACAATAATCAACCCATCCCCAATTTCACCATAAGTGGTATAAACCATTCCCAAATGGGTGGTTTATATTGCTTTAATCACATTATACAAAATGGTCATGTTGATTCGATTGAATCTTAAACACCCCTTTTTTCGTGTTGCAACAGCAGGTGCAACCGCAAGCGCCAAGGTTCATTAAGGCCCCTCCACCAAAGGCCTCAAGGATGAGACTCCACATCCCAAGTTGCATTGTGGAGATGCATTGAAGGTTTGTTTCAAACATGTGCAGATGTGTATGAACAGTAATGCATTGATCAATAATTAGAGTAACAACATGTCAAAACTCTATTTTGCCACAGACTATAACATGATTTCATAATGTGTGAACATTAATGTTGAAGATGCTTGTACAGTTCATACGATGGAGTGGTATGATGTGGAATTTTGATAAGAGAAACAGGTTTACACACATCACATGAAACTACATATTAAATGGGCATGTCTGAAAGCGGGTCACCAACATTATTCAAAAAACATGCCAAGTTGCAACGATCAAAGACTTCTTGGTCGCGCCAACGCTGAAACCCCACCTTAGTGACGCTGAGACAGCTTACTCTGGCCCACAGGCAGATACAGCGATAAATCATCCAAAAAAAAAACGCTGGAAAAAACATGTTGTGTTCGTTTGGATTTAATTTTCCAAAATATAATATTTGTGTATAAACATATAAATATATCTATATATATATATATATAATTATATATATAACATGTAAGTATAGCCCAAAACTTGCTCAAACTACCAGCGAAAACCCACAAAAAACTCACACGAACATGAAAAACCACCGGGCCGTACCATTGCCAGAACCCCACCCTGACGCCCTGTCTTGATGGTTGCGGGTAAAATAAAACCTCGTAGCCCAGCAATTCACATCTCAAAAATCAAAAGACTGGTCTTGAATGGGAAGCAAACTATACTTCCCATTTTGGGGTGCTTCCGAAATTCGAGGTTGCCCTCTCAAGACTTATCCTTATCCTCAACATCCTTCGACTATGTTTGATTTTTATCATATTTTAACCATTCGATGTAATCTAAGTACAGGATGGTGCCCCCGAGTTAACTTGCGGCCATTTGGGGATGATTCCCATTCTTAACCATGATTCCAGGGTTCGGTCACAGTGAGGTTGTTATAATTTACCCAGATTCCCATATGGAGGTTTCCTGAAATAGGGGTACCTCTAAATCATCCATTTAAATAGGATGTTCTATTCTAAACCATCCAGCTGTGGGGTACCCCAATTGTAGGAAACCTCCATATCATAAATCCTCCATTATCTCATTAGATCTATATAATTAAACGCAAGTTAACCCCATTCAATCCTTATATCAATCATGGTTAAATGGGTGATGGGATTAGTGATAATTATAGACAATCTGGCGAACGTACATAATCCCAGCCAGATACCAAAAGACTAAAGGATTAGTTTCTAACCATCCAGTCGACTGACCTATAGTAACTATTTTCACAACATTTAACAACTATGGGATTCTCAGTTATTATCAGTTAAATTAAATCAAAAAAATGGGGTAAAGTCCAAGATTGACCTGGCCATTAATGCCCTTAATTTATGGTTATTGACGGTTATTGTAGCTACCCTCCCGGAAATCCGGAAGATCGCCAGCCGACTCAATGAGTTGAGACAGGTAGTCCCAGGATTTGGCTTCGTCTCCACCGGGGAGCACGAACCTTGGCCGCTTCGCCATCGAAACGCGAACGCGAGGCCGGGCGTTTGTGGGCAACTCATGAGGATTTATATGGATTTTATAGAATTGTATATGGATTTATATATGTTTGTAATAGAATTGTGTATGGATTTTATATGGCCTGTATATGATGAAAAATCCCACATGCCACAGGAGCGGGAGGGGAGTAAGGAACACTGGACCATATCTAGAAAAAATACTAGACAGGTTGCTCCATAAATATCTAGAAAATAATGTGGATCAAGTATTGTCTGGTAAATGTTGTTATATACTATACTTTTGGATTTACCACATGAATATCACGTCTGTGCATGG
>CAMXCT020002289.1:72051-106041 GCA_947184155.2 Cladocopium goreaui | reverse complement strand
ATATTGCATGATGAAAGGCACATGAACACCAACTTTCTCATATTTCAATCTGTTGAAAATCCCTTGCGTATCCCTTCTGTTGTTCTGTGGGTTTTTCGTGTCAACAACATAACAGATCAATGTCTGAGGTCAAGCCTTGGTGGACCTATTGAACTACGCCAAGGAGAACGAGTTCGCCATCCCCGGCGTCAACGTGGTCAGCAGTTCCTCCGTGAACGCCTGCATGGAGGCCGCCAAGAAGGCCGGTGGCCCGGTGACCTGGCAGATGATCCACGGGATCCGCAACGAACACTGTGGGGTTTGCCGTGCTGGCAATGATACCACTATAAGGGAATTTGCATGAATTATAACGACCTCACTGGGACCCCATTCGAACGACGGTAAGCAGGAATAGCTAGTCCAATATAGCCTTATTTGAGGAAGATTTTATTGAAGACTCTAACTCCAAAGTGGCAAAGCCGCTGTGTCTGATTATTGTGGCTTATTTCAAGTCAGCGAGTTATTCCCAACTAGGGCGTGCACACTGATGGGTTCTTACGGTAGGTGTAAAGCCCGGCTTCGTTCAGGGTTCTCGTTGTGGTCCCCAGCTTTTGTTTGCGCCGGCTCGTGAGATGTCCATGTGTATTTCACCTGCGCAGGCTTGCAACAAGTGCATGGCTCGTTTTTCTCTGCTCCAAAGGTTTCTTTTGCCGGCGCACCGTCTCGTTTTTGAGCTACGTGCGTTTTTTGTGGCGGGTATGAGATTTCCAGTTGAAGTCTGGAACGTTGCTTTGCGTGACAGGCGCCAGACTCCCGACGCTTTTACCATCCGTGTGGCGGGCGTGATACTCTTTGCACATTGCGGCCAACAATTTCATGATAGCAGGTCATGATGTACGAGAGTGCGGCCAAGAACCTTTCGAAGAGGTGGCCACCAGTGATCCTTCGCTTCACTGGGTGGGGTCATTGTGGTGACGTGGGAGCGGACCATGTCAGATGACCAGAAGAGGGTAGCTGCGCAGTACAACTATGCTTTGAGCGGTGCGCCCTTCAAGTGCATCTTCTTTGACATCACTGAGCAGGTCACGGTGTCACCGTGGTCAATGCCATGGAGGATCTGAAGGCGGCAGCCAGATGTCAAAGTTCCAACCCGTGAAGAACAGCTATGGCATGCACCCCAATGGTAAGATGCCCTGGTGCCGACGCTGAGCTTGTAAGTAGATGTTCCCCATTGCGGTCATGGCCACAGAGGAACCCAGGAGCCTTGGATGAATTCAGACAAATTCAGCAGTTCCTTGCATCCCAGCAAGCATTGATTGGCGCAGATGCGGTGAACCAGCAAGCTCTTGTATGGCAAAACAGGTTCGGTGTATGACTGCTGTCTGTGGGCAGACAGTTTGCAGACTTGATCAGAACAGGGCCTTGGACCAATGCCCAGCAAACCCAACTTGGGCATGTTCCTTGTGGCACCCACGCCTGCCACGCAAAAGGCGGCGGCGCCACGGGCGACCAAGCGTGCCACCAGTGCCACACAAAACGCAACGTGCGACCAAGCGCGCCACCAGAGAAAGCGCCACGCCTGCCACGCAAAAGCCACGCCAATGTCACCAAGGGCCACGGTGGCCACACAAAGGTGACGTCGATGTCACCAAGCGCTAGGAGCTTTCGCACAAAATTGCGCCAAGATTGCGGCAATGGGTTTTTCTGATTGTTGTTGCTTTTGGTGCCTTTCATTTTCCTTTTAAATTTCCGTTCAAAATCGTATGGCTTTCGCGCCGAGATCCGGTTTTGGAGACGGTTTTGGAGAAGGTTTTGGACAGGAGAAGCCTCTTTTTTGCCAACATATTAGTATTTCCATTGTCTTCTGCAACCTGGTGCTTGCGAATTGCATCGAAGTGGCTGCGTCACTGTTTCTATGCGCTGCTGTTCCGCATGTAGTTCTATTGCCTTTTGCAAGTCGCTGCTTGCAAATCACAATGGACCAGAAACGAGCTGAGAGGCTGAGCTGCGAAGAGCTGAGCTGGGCTGAAAAGAGCTGAGATGAGTTGAGAAGAGCTGAGATGAGCTGAGGTGAGCTGAGGTGAGCTGATGAGATGGGAAGAGCTGAGGTGAGGTGAGAAGCGCTGAGATTTGCTAAGAATAGCGGGGAAGAGCTGAGGAGAGATGACAAAAAAGAGCTGAGACGAAGGAAGAGTTGAGAAGAACTGAGAAAAACTGAGAAGGGCTGAGATGAGCTCAGATGGGCTGAGAAAAGATGAGACAGGCTGAGATGAGCTGAGAATAAGTGAGATGAGAGAGAAGAGCTGAGATGAAGAAAGAAGGGTTAAGAAGACTTGAGAAGAGACGAGTTGAGATGAGCTGAGAAGAGGAGAGAAGAGGAGAGAAAAGGATAGAAGAGGAGAGAAGACATGAGACGAGATGTGCTGAGATGACTTAAGACTTAAGGAAAGCAGGAGGTGAAAAGGCACGAGATGAGATGAAATGAGGTGAGATGTCAGACGTCAAAGACATGGATGCTGCACAGGACAGAATGCTGGCCCACACCCTATAGGCACAACCTTTTTTTTGCTCTATAGGGTCTGGTTTTTTGAAACTTCCGCCCCCAGCTTGCCCGGTACGACTTGTAGTCGCTATTCTCGCTGGAATCACTAGCTTGGATGGGGCAAATAACAAAGGGAGGATTGGCCACAGATGATTGTGGTGCCTGCACAATGGCTGGTGATGTTCAAATACTATGATCATCATCAAGCGTAATAACTGGCTAACATATGGGGGGGTTCCGGGGATGTCTAACAATGGCGCGCTATCAAATCCAACGGTAGGAAAAACAATTTTCCCCATAAGAATGGCCATGGGATGTACCAATTCTTGGGCAATCATTTTGGTGAATTTTGGGGTGGTATCGGCTCTTTCATTGAACCTATTCATTACAAATTCAACAGTAATAACATTTGGGTGTTTGGGGTTTTACTTCCTAGAATGTCGAGGAGATCCACCAATTGGGGTGGAAAAATCCGGCGGCAGCCAGTTGGATGTTGGGAGCCGGCAAGCCACTTGAGGGGCCCAAGAAACAATCATGCGCTCTGCTGCCCAAGATGATATATGTGTTTGGATTGAATGTTCTTTTGGTTTTCAACAGGACATCAACTTGAAGGGCCGGTGCTTTCCCCAGGTAAATTGCTTCCATCCCCATTCAGCATTGTTAGTTCCTATCAACCCGTTCTGCTGGTCAAAACCAAGAAGGTAAAATCCCATTGTTCTTGCATAGGGCCACTAGTGATTGTTTTTTGTTTATGGGGCTACTGGGGGTTGTATCCCAAGGAGCAACCATACAGCTACCGTCATGTATTGTTTGTCAATATCTCCAAATAATTGCCCATATCATTTTGGTCGCGATGGTTTTAGGAGGGACCCATCATGCATTGTCCAAATTTTGCCATCATCATCATCATCATCACCACCACCATCATCATCACCACCATCATCATCATCACCACCATCATCATCATCACCACCACTATTACCATCATCACGTATCATAATTGTGTTATTTTCAATTTTTGTCATGATAATGAATAGCGAGGTTTTCTCTGTGGTTCCCCCCGGTTTTTCAGCATTTCCATCCCCAGGTGATGGTCACCTTCAGCCGTGGTGGCGGGCAGTTCCTGGCTGGCAAGGCGGCGGACAACACGGACGATGCCGCCTGCATCGCAGGCACCGTGGCAGGGGCACTGCATGTGCGCCAGGCGGAAGACGGAGGAAAACCCGGTGGAACATCGGCGGAATATGGGTGAACTACAGCAGGGTTTGATTTCAGAAAGTGTTGAATAAATCGGACAGCAATCTGTCTGGTAGCTCTATGTTTGCCAGATTTGAGCATTGTGTTTTCAATTTTGCAAACCCAAAACTATGGGAATTGAGCCGGAAACATGGAAAAATTATGTGATATAGTCCAGACACAGTTGCCCTACCAGGTTCCTTTCAGATTCCAAGTTGACCCATCAGGGCCCATCCCTGTTCAGGTGGCCAAGTTGTATGGCGTGCCAGTGATCCTGCACACCGACCACTGCCAGAAGTCCTGGTTGCCATGGTTCGATGGTTTGATTGAGGCCAGTGGCTCCAATGACATACAGTTGATAACCTGTTGGGCATACCCTGGGGAGATGTCAGGAGTTTACCCGAATTATGGCCATGCAAAAATGGGTAAGCAGCCTTTCTGCTCAGGCCAGTGAGGAATACTTCGAGAAGAACGGTGAGCCCCTCTTCTCCTCCCATATGTTGGATTTGTCCGAGGAATCCCTGGAGGATAACATCGCCATCTGCAAGAAGTACTTGGAGCGCATGGCCAAGATCAACTTGCTGTTGGAGATGGAATTGGGTGTCTGGTTGGATTTATTTTCAGCAAAATGTGTTTGTGTTCATTGGACATTATTGGACCATGTTTCCTGTTTGTTTGACTGGGATGACGTGTCCAACTGTTTCTCCACGTATATAACTTTGTATATACATTATTGGATGATTAGTGTATAGATTCCACCCATCAGCACATCTTCATCCATCCACCTCCAATCCAACATCTCTACCCCTTGCCTCCCACGTCCGCTCACTTCCATGTCTCCCAGCCAGCAATCACCACCATGTTTGCTACTTGCATGCGCATCCCACTTGATATGTGGTTCATAGCAATCTCAACACCCATTTTGATTTTTTAAACCGTAGTTATACCGTAAGACCTGGTTTTACATTAGGTATCAACCATTTCTGGCCATTTCCCCCACTATCCCCCCTTAGCTCCCACAGCTCCCAAGTTCCCGCCCCATCTCAGGTGTCACCGGTGGCGAAGAGGACGGTGTGGACAACACGGACGTGGATTCCTCGCGTCTCTACACGCAGCCCGAGGAGGTCTGGCAGGTCTACGAGACGCTGTCCGCCGTGCCCAACGGGAACTTCACCGTGGCCGCGGCCTTCGGCAACGTGCACGGCGTCTATGCACCGGGCAATGTGCCTTCAAAACCCGTTTGTGGGGAAAACGGAAAACCAAACGGTGCCCGAAGATGGTGGGAAAAGGCAAAACCCAAATCTACTGGTGAATCATGGCGGGCCATTGGGTCGCCATTTTTTAGCGTCATCACTAGAAATATATAATTTGATGACGTTTGATGGCCGTTTGGGGGTAAACCACATTTTCAGGCACACCCATGTGGACGATGTGGATGATGCGGATATCGGAAATGTGGACATTTTTGCAGTAAAATTTGAGAAACACTAGAAGGTATTCTAAGATGCTGTAAAGAGACTTGCGATCAAAAAAATAGTCTTTGGTTTTTCATCTGGATATGGTTTGGTGTTGGAAAATTGGGGATATACTGGCAATCTTTGGGTATGAATTCATTTGAGGCTGTGATCAAATGGAATTTTCAGACGAACAAACCCATGTGAAGGATGAGAGGGGGCCTGCAATTTTGTTGGGTCGGTGCAAAGGGTGGTGGAGGGTTGTAGCCATCTTAGGAAAGATGGCGAGTATTGATAGCTGGGCGGTCTGAAAAACACTTAAGCTAGATGTTTTTTGTGATTTTGGGGGATCTTCCAGGCCATTGGGTTGGAATGTATTCATTACAGAGGCTGGTGGGTCATGAGGTTTGAGCTCGAACATTTGATGTCTTAGGGTATATCCCTTTCCAACAGCGCATGGTGAAGCTACACTGCAGTTCCTTCTCCACGTGTGATGCTTCTGATGGTGGCTGTTAGTGCGAAACAGGGTTAAACCAAGCTACATGGATTTGTTCAAAATTGGATTATAGCCCAATAGATTGCAATTTTGTAAGGAAACCGACGTTTCAAACCATGAGATGTTGGAGTACCATGACAAGCCCTGTCTTGGACATCTCAGGTGAGCCTGAAGCCAGTGATCCTGCACAACACCCAGAAGTTCATCAAGGACGTAAACAACCAGTCTCCCCAAACATGTTAATATGGATGATGTGTCATTGGTATCATCTCACTTTTTTGGAGGGACCCCCTTATTCATAAATTGCCTGTTTCATTCACAACATCCGGATGGCTTCTTATCAGTGCAGGTGCGACAGGAGTCTTCATGTTGTGCTGTGGTTTGCTGTGATATGCTGGGCATATTTCATACATTATTCCATCCCAAAAAGCTGGGATGATAAACTCCACAGGGCAATTCTTTGTCGGGATGTGCCCGCGGTGTGCTTGCGCAACAACCAGATGATTTTCGTGGGTACACGTCATCATGGTGCAATACCATACCAATGGAACCTGAAGGTGTCGAGATTGGGCACCTCATGGCACCTCCCAAAATGGATGCTTCGAAAATACGCAGAAAGAACCCAATTTCGATACTATTTCCATCCAGATCTTAAAGATTCACCGATACTGCAGCTGGTGGGACAGATTCTTGCTGGTTTCACCAGTTTACTCATGGTCACCAAGTTTTGATTCGTTTCATATCCCCACTTGACACACCCTTTGCTCGTCGAACCTGGCAATGGTTTTCATGGGCTGTTTTGACGGTTAGATTACGAGAGGGTAGCCCCTCATTTGTGTGGTAGCAGGGGTTCAGAAAAGCGAAATCAACCACAATCACGCTGTCTCAATTTGATCTTAAACCCTATCCACTACCCTTCCTTTCGCGGCTTTCATGGCCCACCAGAACACCATGAAAGCCTCACCATGGCAACCACCAGCAGGAGAAGTTGGGCTGCGACAGCGACAAGCCCGTCTCCTTCGTCTTCCACGGCGGCAGCGGCTCCAGTTTGGAGGACATCCGCTACGCCATCGAAGCGGGCGTGGTGAAGATGAACATCGACACCGACACGTGCCATGGGCAAACACCATGGGCTGGGACTTGCCATTGGGGAAAATCCTCTTGGTTTGAGAAATACGGGGAAAATATGACAGTTTCTTTGTGTGAAGTGTTCTAATTGGAATAATAAATCTTTCGGAGAAATCATGAATCCCAGAAATGGATTATACCCATAAACGTGCCATTCTAAGAGGAAAAGATCATGATCAACCATCAATTTTGGTGGGCACCCTATTTTCAGACGAACTTGATTGGGAAATGTCCAAGATTACCTTTTTTGAATTTGCTAAAGTTAGTAAATCAACCAAACCAAGGGGGGCAATGGTTTTTTTTGGGCATCGCAAATTCCAGGCAATGGGCCTTCTGGGATGGCATGAATGACTACCAGAAGAAGAACAAGGACTATCTGCAAGCCCAGATCCTCTGCGACAGCTTGAGCTTGTGGTCGTGGACTGTTTGTTGGGAGTAAATAGCCAGTATCTGAAAACCGCGGAGGATTAAGTTGCTGTAGCTATCATGATGAAGAAAGGTGTGCAGTCTCATGTAACCACTTCAGATGCCATACCTCTCCCAGCCTCCCATTTGCCACGAGTATGCCACGAGTGCATCCGAGCTGAGGATTGGAAACCCCGAGGGGCCTGAGAAGCCCAACAAGAAGTACTACGATCCTCGCATGTCGCTGCGTTCCGGTGAGGAGAAGATGGCAGACCGCCTGGTGAAATGCATGGAGGATCTCAAGTGCATCGACAGGTTGTGAAACAAACTCACGAGAGAGCACAACCATACCTAACCCTCAGACAACAGAGCTGTCAGGGTTTTGAACCGTAGTTTTGGTAGGGAACACTACCAGATGAGACTAAGGAAAATCCAGCATAACTAGAAAGAAAACATGGAATCACCAAGATTTGGTCAATTTCGGAAACTTTCAAATTTCCAAGCTTTTTAAGGGAACTGCAGCCTTTCAAGCAAAATCTTCAGATTTCCCCAGAAGTCTCATCCCCACCAGCCCTTTTTTGTCGCGATTTAATTTGTGGGCCACGTCTCAAGACCCAGACCCCACGCCTCGCAATTCTCCATGGAAAAAATTGCCGATGGACCTTGATTCTGAAGAAAATGACGAAAATCTATGAGTTGATGACAGTTGATGGATGCTAAATGGGTACCCACCAACTCACAGACCTGTTTTACTCATACTCTGAGGATCCAAAGTAGAAAGTAATCTATCCTTGACCTGGGACGTGCAAGAACTTGACTGCGATCGGGATGGTGCCCCGATGCAGATGCCATCAGCCTCAAATGCTCAAGGATTTGCTGACTGGATGCAAAAAGCGTCCATTGCAATCAAAGAGTGATTGACTGGCTCCCTGCTTTAAGGGATGTGTCGCATCTGCAAATGTTTTTGGTAGGCTGGGATCGAACTCAGGCTCCCTTGAACAGCTTAGTCCAATGACCAATACGGATCGCCTTCCAAATTTGTTGGGGGTGTGGTGGGTGGGAACAAGCTGGGTCGAAAGATTCCATGCCAAAGTCTGGAGAGACCTATACTACACATGGAGCATGCCCACAGAACTGTGACATACCTAGAACGGGCAAATGGATTCAATGACCAATACGGATCGCCTTCCAAATTTGTTGAGGGCTTGGTGGGTGGGAACAAGCTCGGTCGAAAGAATTCATGCCAAAGTCTGGAGAGACCTATGCCACACATGCAGCATGCCCACAGAAGTGTGACATAGCCAGAAATGGCAAATTGATTTATAAGGGTTTGGGTTGCATAAATCGTTTATAGTATCCTTTTGACCTGTGCTGGGTTTCCTTCAGATTTCCACCGGTGACTCCTTTTTTTCCCATGCGTTGCACCTTCAGGTGAGATGCGCGCCGCAGCGGCAAAGGGGCGAAGCGGCTGCGCAGTGCACCGAGCCGCGCGGTGCATTCGCAGACAAAAGGAGTGCAGTGGAGTCCTGCAAAGTGGTGCCCCATAGTTTGCGAACTTGTGCTTTTGGACTAGATTGACTTTGGAATTGTAGAGTTTATAATTATGGCTAGTGGGTGGGTGCACTAACTTGTAAAAGGGTGACATTTCTGCCGTCGTTGCAGGTGATTGGCCCATCAGATGAAGATTAGTGTCCAGTGTGATTACTACTATGTAAGGATAACCACTAGAAATGAATTTACTGGCACTGTAATAACATTGGAATAGCTGGCCCAAACTTCTACAGGTTAACCCATTGAACAATGAGAATAATTCTATGATAGCATTTGTGGTATACCTGTCTGGCGCCTTTTTTATTTCCAAGAAGGAAGCTAGGAATCAATTGTTTTCGCAAGGACGGGACAGAGGTGATACTGCAATGACCCTGACATTGGACAAAAGGTAACATGACTAGCCACTTGAGGTTAAAATCTTTTGAAGTATCACTGCCAGCGATTTTACCCCTCAAACCATGTACATTCACCGTGCTTTGCCCTTCGATTGCTCAATGTACTTTGCATCCAACGATACGTTGTTCAATCTACTTCGCATTTATTTTGAACACAAAGTACATTCACCACAATGTAACAATGCACTTTCGGATGCAAACTACATTCAGTTGGATGTAGTTTGCATTGAGGGAGTTGGAGCTCTGAAAGATTTTTCAAGCAAACCTCTGCAGACAAATTGGGTGCTTGTTGCACACCAGCCCACGGCTCCTCCAGTTGTTTGGAGCATAGATGGCATAGATATTTCTTTGTCGGTAGCAAACTCATTGGTTTGCGCGATCTTGCTTTGTGGTTCACAGTTCCTACGAGTTCGAAGTTCAAAGATCATGACATTAAAACTGACGTAACAGTTGTAACATGCCTCAAGAATCTGAACGTAAATTATATGACACCTGGTATCGGACTACATCGGGCTCTTGTGTCAATACGTTTGTGTCAATACGGTTGCTACATATGTGTGGTGTTTTTTTTTCGGTTGAAAATGTTGTTGAATGTATTGGAAAGCCTGAGCCCTCGTGCCATGCATCTCGAGAGAGTGCGAAACCCAGTTCACATCACTGCAGTGCGAAACCCGTGCTTCCTCCGAGCAGGTTTTGGTTTTGAGCAGGTTTCCTTGAAGGTTTCCTAAGGAGCACTTGCTTGTTGATCTTGTTGTTTGTAGGGTTGCTTTTCTTCAACGCTCTTGAACCTTAGTTCACTTCAATGTAGCTGCAAAACATGCAACAAAATATAAAATCATATAAAATCCAAAGAAGTCCAAAGGAACCCAAGTTAAAAGGCAAAGTTTCCTAGCGTCGAACCATGAGGACGGCGAAGTGTTCGCAGCCAGAGAAGCTCAGAAGGTGCCCTTGGGTGTCCTTCAGTGGTCGCATTTAATGCTCTTTTGATGCTTCAGATGTTCTTCAGAAAATCCGCTCACGTTTTTCTTACGGTTTACTTCACATGCTCTAACTTTGAGGGCTATACCGAACCTGCAGACGTACTTGACAAAATCTTGCCAAAGATTTGGTGCCACTTGAAAAGTCATGCAACTGATGTTCACTTTCAATTTTGAAATCAAGTCATTTGAAGTTGCTTGGACTACATGATTACATGTTTTTTCGCCGCCCCCTTTTGGCTTCATTAGTTACGTGGCACACGCAGTATTTGGTGATATTGAAGGCTCTTTTGGAGACCTCGACACGCTCGTTTTGTGAGACGGTCGTCATTTTTTGAGCGCTTATGTTGACATGATTTCGCGTGACAGGTGCAGGACTTCGAATGCCTTGGGGTCAGTTTTTTCGTGGCAGCCGCAGTTTTGTTAAAAAATGCAGAATCGCAAATCACATTGGCGCGGTGACGTCAGTTGTCTCTAGCGCCTCTGTTTTTTTTGGTGTCGCGCCTGCGCACGGTGCTCATTTTGATTTCGCTCGTGCAACCCTCTGCGTACTTTGTGCATGTTGGATCGCTTTCGTCTGACGCGGTGCTTGTTTTCAAGTCTCTGTAGGAAGCCCCAGAGATCTTAAACAAAGTTTTTTTCAGGGATTTGACAAAGAGATCTTGTCAACTTAATCCTCCATCCACTCAACCCATGTCACTCAACTCTCCTTTAATTCACTTCCTTCATCCTACTCACCTCACTTCACTCGCTCGACTCACCCACTTCATTTTAACTCATTCAACTCACCCAATTCATTCACCTCAATTACTTGCCTCCTTCACTCACCACTCATCCGCTCACTCACTCACCCACTCCCCTCACTCACTCACTCACTCACTCAGTCACTCACTCACTTACTCACTCCCTCCCTCACTCACTCACTCAAACTCGCTCACTCCGGCTCCTCTCTCTTACACCTCTTTCTTCCTTCGAAGGCTTCACATGTGGGGTCCTCCGGTCATTTAATTTTTTGCCCACCAGCCAGATGAGGCTGTCTAGATTTTATGTGTGGCGTCGGCTCCCTATTTCTTTCCACCTCTGATTTTGAGCAACCCCTGCGAAGAATGTGTGTACCTGCAAAGACCCTCACGTTTTGCATTTTCCGAATTTCGCAAAAGCGCACGGCGCGCAAGCAAGAACGTACCTCCGGAAGACAGCTCCCCACGGCCAGTTTTCGTGCGAGACTTGCTTAAAACGGAAACTCCTGGAACATTTTCGCCGAGAGGGTCGACGAATTTAGCCCCCGACGTATCCCGCTACCCTAACCGAACCCGTGCTTTTCTATGACCGTAAGAGCCCCAAGTGTGACAACAGTTTGGGGAAAAATGAAGCCATCCCTTATTGCAAACCACATTGACAGTTTGAAATGAGAGGGCGCATTCACGTGTTGCTTCTTATTGAGTGAAAGCTGCGCAGGTTTCGCCCGAGTCATTTCTATCGCCTGGCATTCATTATTGGTTTGTGGAGAAGGCGCTGGAAATACATTGATGCTGAGACCACAATATATTAGCCATCGCCAAAGCATGACTGAAGATACTTCCATGTCCTGATACAAAATCAACAAACGAAAGAGTGTCAAATTGTGAGGCCTGAACTCGCCGGAACCCGGATAAACATCCAAGCGTACTTAGCGCACTCAGGTTCATGTAACCAGACAAAGAAAGCTCGAACACAGGTGTTGCAGATAGACGCAGGCCTTTGTTTTTGTTGTCGGCCGCTTCACTGTGGACCTGAAACTGTCTACTTGGCAGACACGCCACTCGCTTCCCAACTCCATCCATATGGCAATATGGTTTCTTGGTATAATGTTACCAAGGGCATGTACCAGAGGGCATGCACAGGTGCCAGAGGTTATTTTAATATATTTTAATGATAAACTGATTATAAATTTGTATCCTCCGGCAGGGCTGAAGGCATTTCGTTCTTGTGAAGGTCCGTGATAGAGATGGACGAAAGCGAAAGCGCCTGAAAGCTGGGGTTCTCTGCCGCCAAACGGTACATGCTGAAAGGCTCTAAGCTGAAGACTCTAAAATCAAAAGATACAGGTTGACATGGACATATCGGCAGATCGGCTGAAGATGTCCATGTCAAGCATGTCAAGCGTGGCTCGTGTGCGTTGAGGCGTCGGTGTGTCAGGATTGCTGAGCTGGTGAAGACGATAGCCACCGCCATGTTCGGCTTCATTCTGTTGAATTTCAAAGCCGCAAAAACCCACAGGCTCATGAAAAGTCGCCTGCACTGCGTCAGCACATTCCCAAACTGCAGCTATCGATTGCAAAGCGCTGACAGCCACCGCATCTTCCGCTGCCAAAAGAACATCATCCACATAGATGGCCATAGTGCCCCGATGACGAGACTCCCCCGTTTCTAAGCACTCCTCCTTCAAATGCCATAGATGTTGATCAGTGGCTTTCTTGAAGCTGCCACGCCATTTGATGCCACCCTCTTCCCTATGCCAAACCATTGTGGGGATGATCTTGTCTCGATGATCCGACCAATCTCGAGGACTGGAAGTCAATCCATACATCGCAGCATCAACTATCCACACATCTTGATGTGAAGCCACACCAAGCTTGACCTGGCGTAGTCGCTTTGGTCGCTTAATGCCTGGAGCGTTTGACAAGTTGACTTCTACAGTTGCTCCTATCTCCACTGTGGAAAGCAGGGAAAGCGGAGAAAGCAGAGAGCAAACTTTGCTAGCTCAATGGCAGGACATGATGTGATAGGGCCCTTCAGCTCCAAAGTCAATTCCTGGACTCCATGTTCGAGGCTGTCGTTGCGGCACGCTTCAGTGTCCAAGCTTCAAACGCTGCAAGCTGCGATTTCTGTCGCAAAAAAGTGCAGCGGTGCTCGGGAAATCGCGGATGTTTGTGGTGTTTTGAGCCAGCTGCTGTCTTCAGAGTCTTCACTCTGTACCCACAGGTGGCAAACGTTCCAAACCTGGCAAACACTTTTGATTGGAACAGTCGAGGTCGCAGTGCAAAACACACTGGGCACACAGGATCAGAGTTCGCCTGCTCACCCAACTGATGTTCTTCGGGATTCCATGGGATTCCATGGGATTCCATGGCTTTTTGGTTTTAAGTTGAGCATGTGCCAAAGTATGTCAATGAATCTGAGATGTTGCCCAAACTGACAGGGCACTCGGGGCACTCGGGGCTTCAACACCAGTTTCCCAGATTCCAAAACATCATTGAGAACTGTGGAGAGGAGCGATCAGGGTATTCTTCATCATTGTACGTTGGGTCCAACATGCTGCCTCCTAAATACCTGGAAGCTAAGCAATGTAATATCACACAGTAAGGTAAAACCTTGTGTTCATCAACCTAGCATTCAAATACCCCACTCAAATTTTGAAAATCATCATCGATTCTTCTTTCTGCTTCCTTGGTTGCTTCCTCAGAATGTTCTTGATGTCGAGGATGTAATCTTGGATCACTGCAACCATACTCAATTGAGTTCTTGAGTTCTTCTAATTCCTTGAGTGGTTGTTGATCCTTATGTCTGGCTATCGTCCGACATGCAAGACCTTCGCCACCGATTGGGAACGGTCAAGGTTCGAGTGTGCCATGCGAATGCAAATGCGAGAAGCATGTCTTTTATGTGCCTCCACTCGTTCCACGAATGCAGTGTTTCTTTTGTGCAGATGTTGCAGACTGTGAAGATCCCTGATGCTTACCCCTGGCTGAAATCCTGAGGGTCCAGCCCAAAAAAATAGCCAGCCGGTACCTTGGATATCTTCCACCGCATATTTATCCCAGTAGTTGTTTCTTATATTTTGGGGTCGTATCGAAATTTTATTCGCTGGATACGTTTACTATCAAATATAAAAGTTCTACACGTTCTTGACTCTCAGTCCCACGGAATTTTATCCAGGAGGGATTTTGGTACATGAAACAGTTCAAGCAGGGATTTTGGACGTTCTGTTTGGAGGGCATTGTGCGCGATAGGTTTCCAAATCCACAGGGCTCATGCTAGCCACGTTTTGGGACTGAGCCGGAACTGCACGGACTGGCTGCGGATCATAACCTGCAAAGACCTCACATTTTTCAAAACTTGACTCGGCCGAATAGACCTCAAACCCTTGGATTTTATCTCCCTGATATCTCTCTACAAACCTAGTGGGGTGGTATAAATTTTTGGTCTCGAGCCCAAATTTTAGCCTATGCAGGACCTCCTGCCCAAATTTTATCCAGCCTTGTTTTTGGGGTAGGTTCGGAGTTTTAGCTGGCTAAAATCGAGGCATGAGACTAAAAGGCACAAGCAACGGGGATTGTGAAGTACTTGCCCCGCAGAACTTCGCAGAATTGTGGCAGCCTGTGGCCGATTTCTAGCCAGTCCAGGAAACGGTCGAAACTTTGGACATTTTGTCA
The DNA here is from genome assembly GCA_947184155.2 of Cladocopium goreaui. Classification (NCBI taxonomy): domain Eukaryota; class Dinophyceae; order Suessiales; family Symbiodiniaceae; genus Cladocopium; species Cladocopium goreaui. Next base: position 91,463 of record CAMXCT020002289.1, on the reverse strand, counting down.
AGCAATCACCGTACTAGATGTGCCTTGAATTGTGAGACATAAGTTTGCAGCAAAACCGCGCACTAAGGCAAGACCAATCCTTTATATAATTCGGAGGTCGCCTAGGCTCAGAGCCCAGTTGTGATGCCCTTTTGCCCTGTTTTGCTGTTAGATGATTTAATGGCTGGAAGAGGAAGCTGTTAAAGAGTTTCGGCAGCGAAGAACCTAAGAACCTGTCCAAGATCTACGCGTTGTCCAGCATCTAGCATTCACAGGCAGCCACAGGGGAAGCCTAAGCATCCGAAGCATTCACAGGGGAACGTACGTCCCCACAGAGCCTGGATCAATCGGATGCCGATATTGAATATAGTTGGATGTCGACAAGGATAGACATTTGAATCTTCCCATATTGCGGACATGGACTCGTGTCTATTCGCCTTCACTTCTCTTCACTGTACCCATGGTGAAACATGTCCGGCTGCCGGCTGCTTTGAAACTTCAAGAGCGGATTCAGCGCTTGCGCTTGCTTGCCTCCCACATCCTTTTCTGACAGCTTGTTCCAGCTGCTGTGGCCCGCTGTCTCCATCTGCTCGGGCCCTTGCAAGAACCGTGAAATGGGCTCCTATTACCTGATAGATCCAATCCGATTAAAAATAGTCGGCGGCTAAATTTAGTCCAAAATAGTAGTGATTTAGTCTTTTACACTCGGCGACTAAATTTGATCGGGCAGCCCGACTAAATTTAGGAGTATAAATGATCATTTAGTCCAGGGAGTAAATGATAAGAACCGTGAAATGGGCACCGAACCGTCCTTCTGCCACAGCCTAAGCCCAACTCATGCCACATCAATCGACATGTGCATCATAGACATGTCTTGTAAAACAGGCTGATGTGAGTCAATGGGATATATCCTTCCTGTTCATCAACGACATCACCATCCAGACACAGCCAGGACGCAGCCATGACGTGGGTTGGTGTCAGGGGTCATATAGGTTTAGTCCTTACAGGGGGAAGTGGACACAGCGACAAGCGATGGGTGCCAGTGCACCACAACTCCAGACATTCCGTGCAAGTGGTGCTTGCCACATTGTCATGACCTGATGCGAATTGGCGACTAAATTTGATCGGGCAGCCCGACTAAATTTAGGCGTATAAATGATCATTTAGTCCAGGGAGTAAATGATAAGAACCGTGAAATGGGCACCGAACCGTCCTTCTGCCACAGCCTAAGCCCAACTCATGCCACATCAATCGACATGTGCATCATAGACATGTCTTGTAAAACAGGCTGATGTGAGTCAATGGGATATATCCTTCCTGTTCATCAACGACATCACCATCCAGACACAGCCAGGACGCAGCCATGACGTGGGTTGGCGTCAGGGGTCATAGGTTTAGTCCTTACAGGGGGAAGTGGACACAGCGACAAGCGATGGGTGCCAGTGCACCTCACAACTCCAGACATTCCGTGCAAGTGGTGCTTGCCACATTGTCATGACCTGATGCGAATTGGCGACTAAATTTGATCGGGCAGCCCGACTAAATTTAGGCGTATAAATGATCATTTAGTCCAGGGAGTAAATGTTCCACGTTGTACATGATCCACCCGAAGCTCTTGAAGGGTACTTCAGCCCGGAAGAAACAACACAAACAACCATCTGCAATGTTGGCGCAGATCAAAGGGAACGGTGGCTTCACCCACCATGCAATTGGTGATCCTAACACAGTCAATGTGACATTGGCCACTCTGATTGCCTACAACTTGGGCTATGACCATCCTTAGTATGCAAAACCAAGAGACCTGAGCAAAATAGATGGGTTAAGTTCGACCACTAAAGATCCAACAATTGGATGTGTCCAAGAATACAAGATATACCGATATACCTCAAAAATGGCTGTGGCAGTTTAATTGGTTTCACCTGCGATCAATGGATAGATTTGGGGGTTTTCCCCTTTCACACATCTCAGTAGTCTTGGCCATGCCTTCTCCAGTGCACACGTGTCACAATGCTACAAGGCTCATATTGCACTACTGGATGTGAGCAGGCCTATGAATAGAGTCAAAGAAATGGCCAGCCTTCTCCACAATGCAAACATTGAATCCCCATTTGGCATTTTGCTGTGAACAGCCAAAACTCTAAGAGTTGTTCTTCATTTGCTTTACCTTCATGAGAAGTTGCCGTCAAGCCTGCTTCACCCGGAAGCAACCAGGGCCTGGGATTTCGAATGACGCATGTTTTTGCCTAAGCCCAACTCATGCCACATCACCCAACTCATGGCACATCAATGAACGCACTTCTGTGGCACTGCGTGAAACAACGGCCAGTGCTATCCTTCCTGCCTGATGTCACAATGCTACAAGGCTCATATTGAATTACTGGATGTGAGCAGGCCTGTGCTTAGAGTCAGAGACATGGCCAGCCTTCTCCACAATGCAAACATGGAATCCCCTTTGGCATTTTGTTGTGAACAGCCAAAACTCGAAGAGTTGTTCTTCATTTCCTTTACCTTCATGAGAAGTTGCCGTCAAGCCTGCTTCACCCGGAAGCAAGCAGGGCCTGGGATTTCGAATGACGCATGTTTTTGCTCCGCGACATGGGCGTCAATATGGACAGGCCCCGTATGGACAGGCCCCGTGCTGCATGGCATGCATGTCCCGTTCCACGTTGTTTCAGTGTCACTGGAAGCCTGATCGCGCCTCGAACACGATCCACCCGAAGCTCTTGAAAGGTACTTCGGCCCGGAAGAAACAACACAAACAACCATCTGCAATGTTGGCGCAGATCAAAGGGAAGGGGAAAGGGCGTTCGCACGGCAACGGAACGAGCGAGTGGGATATTCGATATCGTCTGTCAATCAAACCGACTCCAAGACGCAGATGAAGCGTCAGGCTCGCCGACCACTCGGCAGATATACCCGAGGCAAACCATGTAGTTTAAATCCACGTCCACCTGACTTCAGTTTAGTTTTTGAGATGGTGCCAGCAACTCCTGAACATGCGAGCCAAGGTATCTTTGATCTAGAAGCCATTTGCTTTGGCTGCCACTGGGGGCTTTCACGACAATTGGAACAGAAGTTTTTCCTTGAGGCACATGCAATCAAGTCACCGTTCTTGTGTGCGTGCGAAAGACAGTCCGAACAGTTCGAACAAGGAAAGACTTGTTGCCATATGAACTATACAATAGTTTATATTCAAGAACCAAAGAAGGCATTGTTGGCAAACCGTCAACATTCTTTCTTACAGCTTTTTGCCTGATGCAGTGATTGAGCCAACACCTCTGGGAACGGTGCAGTTTGAAACCATGGCCACCTGACTTCAGTTTAGTTTTTGAGATGGTGCCAGCAACTCCTGATCATGCAAGCTTGACTCAGTGTCCAGAATATCTTTCCCCAGAAGGGCTTGTCTAGAGGCCGTTTGCTTGTGGCGGCACTGGGGACTTTCACGGCAATTGGAACAGAAGTTTTTTCTTGAGGCACATGCAATCAAGTCACCGTTCTTGCCTGTGCGTGCGAAAGACAGTCCGAACAATTCAAACAAGGAAAGACTTGCCATATGAATTATATAATACATTTTCTTCAAGAACCAAAGAAGGCATTGTTGGCAAACCGTCAACATTCTTTCTTGCAGATGCAGTGAATGAGCCAACACCTCTGGGAACGGTACAGTTCGAAACCATGACCACCTGACATCAGTCTGTCCTGGCAGTTGACCGTGATGAGTACGCTGGTGCCAGCAACTCCTGAACATGCAAGCTTGGCTCAGTGTCGAGACTGGGTTTCTTTGCCAAGAAGGGCTTGCCTAGAAGCCATTTGCTTTGGCGGCCACTGGGGACTTTCACGGCAACTGGAACAGAAGTTTTTCTTGAGGCACGTGCAATCAAGTCACCGTTCTTGCCTGTGCATGCGAAAGACAGTCCGATCAAATCGAACAAGGAAAAGCTTGCCATATGAACTGTACAATAATTTATTTTCAAAAACCAAAGAAGGCATTGTTGGCAAACCGTCAACTTTCTTTCTTGCAGTGTTTTGCCTCATGCAGTGATTGAGCCAACACCTCCGGAAACGGTGCAGTTTGAAACCGTGTCCACCTGATTTCAGTTTAGTGTTTGAGATGGTGCCAGCAACTCCTGAACACGCAAGCTTGACTCAGTGTCCAGAACGAATATCTTTCCCAAGAAGGGCTTGTCTAGAGGCCGTTTGCTTGTGGCGGCACTGGGGACTTTCACGGCAATTGGAACAGAAGTTTTTTCTTGAGGCACATGCAATCAAGTCACCGTTCTTGCCTGTGCGTGCGAAAGACAGTCCGAACAATTCGAACAAGGAAAGACTTGCCATGGGAACTATCTAATGATTCATTTTCAAAAAACCAAAGAAGGCATTGTTGACAAACCGTCAACATTCTTTCTTGCAGCTTTTTGCCTGATGCAGTGATTGAGCCAACACCTCCGGGAACGGTACAGTTTGAAACCATGTCCACCTGACATCAGTCTGTCCTGGCAATTTACGGTGATGAGTAAGGTGGTGCCAGCAACTCCTGAACATGCAAGCTTGGCTCAGTGTCCAGAGTGGGTATCTTTGCCAAGAAGGGCTTGCCTGCTTTTGGCGGCCACTAGGACTTTCACGACAATTGGAACAGATTTTTTTCTCCAGGCACGTGCAATCAAGTCACCGTTCTTGCCTGTGCGTGCGAAAGACAGTCCGAACAATTCGAACAAGGAAAGGCTCGCCACATGAATTGTATAATAATTCATGTTCAAAAAACCAAATCAGGCATTGTTGGCAAACCGCCAACATTCTTTCTTGCAGCTTTTTGCCTGATGCAGTGATGGAGCCAACGCCTCCGGGAACGGTACAGTTTGAAACCATGTCCACCTGACTTCAGTCTGTCCTGGCAATTTACGGTGATGAGTAAGGTGGTGCCAGCAACTCCTGGCTCAGTGTCCAGAATATCTTTGCCAAGAAGGGCTTGCCTAGAATAGAAGCCATTTGCTTTGGCGGCCACTGGGGACTTTCACGGCAATTGGAACAGAAGTTTTTTCTTGAGGCACGTGCAATCAAGTCACCGTTCTTGCCTGTGCATGCGAAAGACAGTCCGAACAATTCGAGCAAGGAAAGACTTGCCATATGAAATATATAATACATTTTCTTCAAGAACCAAAGAAGGCATTGTTGGCAAACCGTCAACATTCTTTCTTGCAGATGCAGTGATTGAGCCAACACCTCTGGGAACGGTGCAGTTTGAAACCATGGCCACTGGACTTCAGTTTAGTTTTTGAGATGGTGCCAGCAACTCCTGATCATGCAAGCTTGACTCAGTGTCCAGATTATCTGTGCCAAGAAGGGCTTGCCTAGAGGCCATTTGCTTGTGGCGGCCACTGGGGACGGTCACGACAATTGGAACAGACATTTTTTCTTGAGGCACCTGCAATCAAGTCACCGTTCTTGCCTGTGCATGCGAAAGACGGTCCGAACAATTCGAACAAGGAAAGACTTTCCATATGGGCTATTTAATAGGCGATATAGAGAGACGAAGCAAGGCATTGTTGGCAAACCGTCAACTTTCTTTCTTGAAGTGTTTTGCCTCATGCAGTGATGGAGTGAAGGATCCATCACCTGCGGGAGCGGTGCAGTTTGAAACCATGTCCACCTGACTTCAGTTTAGTTTTTGAGATGGTGCCAGCAACTCCTCAACACGCAAGCTGGACTCAGTGTCCAGAATGAATATCTTTGCCAAGAAGGGCTTGCCTAGAAGCCATTTGCTTTGGCTGCCACTGGGGACTTTCGTCACGACAATTGGAACAGAAGTTTTTTCTTGAGGCACATGCAATCAAGTCACCGTTCTTGCCTGTGCGTGCGAAAGACAGTCCGAACATTTGAACAAGGAAAGACATGCCACATGAACTATATAATAGTTCATTTTCAAAAAGCCAAAGAAGGCATTGTTGGCAAACCGTCAACATTCTTTCTTGCAGCTTTTTGCCTGATGCAGTGATGGAGCCAACACCTCCGGGAACGGTACAGTTTGAAACCATGTCCACCTGATTTCAGTCTGTCCTGGCAGGCAGTTTACGGTGATGAGTAAGGTGGTGCCAGCAACTCCTGAACATGCAAGCTTGGCTCAGAATGGGTATCTTTGCCAAGAAGGGCTTGCCTAGAAGCCATTTGCTTTGGCGGCCATTGGGGACTTTCACGACAATTGGAACAGAAGTTTTTTCTTGAGGCACTCGCAATCAAGTCACCGTTCTTGCCTGTGCGTGCGAAAGACAGTCCGAACATTCAAACAAGGAAAGACTTGCCACATGAACTATGTAATAGTTCATTTCAAAAAACCAAAGCAGGCATTATTGGCAAACCGTCAGCATTCTTTCTTGCAGCTTTTTGCCTGATGCAGTGATGGAGCCAACACCTCCGGGAACGGTACAGTTTGAAACCATGTCCACCTGATTTCAGTCTGTCCTGCATTTTCAAAAAACCAAAGAAGGCATTGTTGGCAAACCGCCAACATTCTTTCTTGCAGCTTTTTGCCTGATGCAGTGATGGAGCCAACACCTCCGGGAACGGTGCAGTTTGAAACCATGTCCACCTGACTTCAGTCTCTCCTGGCAGTTTACGGTGATGAGTAAGGTGGTGCCAGCAACTCCTGAACATGCAAGCTTGGCTCAGTGTCCAGAATGGGTATCTTTGCCAAGAAGGGCTTGCCTAGAAGCCATTTGCTTTGGCGGCCACTGTGGACTTTCACGACAATTGGAACAGAAGTTTTTTCTTGAGGCACGTGCAATCAAGTCACCGTTCTTGCCTGTGCATGCGAAAGACAGTCCGAACAATTCAAACAAGGAAAGACTTGCCATATGAATTATATAATACATTTTCTTCAAGAACCAAAGAAGGCATTGTTGGCAAACCGTCAACATTCTTTCTTGCAGATGCAGTGAATGAGCCAACACCTCTGGGAACGGTACAGTTCGAAACCATGACCACCTGACATAAGTCTGTCCTGGCAGTTGACCGTGATGAGTACGCTGGTGCCAGCAACTCCTGAACATGCAAGCTTGGCTCAGTGTCGAGACTGGGTTTCTTTGCCAAGAAGGGCTTGCCTAGAAGCCATTTGCTTTGGCGGCCACTGGGGACTTTCACGGCAACTGGAACAGAAGTTTTTCTTGAGGCACGTGCAATCAAGTCACCGTTCTTGCCTGTGCATGCGAAAGACAGTCCGATCAAATCGAACAAGGAAAGACTTGCCATATGAACTGTACAATAATTTATTTTCAAAAACCAAAGAAGGCATCGTTGGCAAACCGTCAACTTTCTTTCTTGCAGTGTTTTGCCTCATGCAGTGATTGAGCCAACACCTCCGGAAACGGTGCAGTTTGAAACCGTGTCCACCTGATTTCAGTTTAGTGTTTGAGATGGTGCCAGCAACTCCTGAACACACAAGCTTGACTCAGTGTCCAGAACGAATATCTTTCCCAAGAAGGGCTTGCCTAGAGGCCGTTTGCTTGTGGCGGCACTGGGGACTTTCACGGCAATTGGAACAGAAGTTTTTTCTTGAGGCACATGCAATCAAGTCACCGTTCTTGCCTGTGCGTGCGAAAGACAGTCCGAACAATTCGAACAAGGAAAGACTTGCCATGGGAACTATATAATGATTCATTTTCAAAAAAACAAAGAAGGCATTGTTGACAAACCGTCAACATTCTTTCTTGCAGCTTTTTGCCCGATGCAGTGATTGAGCCAACACCTCCGGGAACGGTACAGTTTGAAACCATGTCCACCTGACATCAGTCTGTCCTGGCAATTTACGGTGATGAGCACGCTGGTGCCAGCAACTCCTGAACATGCAAGCTTGGCTCAGTGTCCAGAGTGGGTATCTTTGCCAAGAAGGGCTTGCCTGCTTTTGGCGGCCACTAGGACTTTCACGACAATTGGAACAGATTTTTTTCTCCAGGCACGTGCAATCAAGTCACCGTTCTTGCCTGTGCGTGCGAAAGACAGTCCGAACAATTCGAACAAGGAAAGGCTCGCCACATGAATTGTATAATAATTCATGTTCAAAAAACCAAATCAGGCATTGTTGGCAAACCGCCAACATTCTTTCTTGCAGCTTTTTGCCTGATGCAGTGATGGAGCCAACGCCTCCGGGAACGGTACAGTTTGAAACCATGTCCACCTGACTTCAGTCTGTCCTGGCAATTTACGGTGATGAGTAAGGTGGTGCCAGCAACTCCTGGCTCAGTGTCCAGAATATCTTTGCCAAGAAGGGCTTGCCTAGAAGCCATTTGCTTTGGCGGCCACTGGGGACTTTCACGGCAATTGGAACAGAAGTTTTTTCTTGAGGCACGTGCAATCAAGTCACCGTTCTTGCCTGTGCATGCGAAAGACAGTCCGAACAATTCGAGCAAGGAAAGACTTGCCATATGAATTATATAATACATTTTCTTCAAGAACCAAAGAAGGCATTGTTGGCAAACCGTCAACATTCTTTCTTGCAGATGCAGTGATTGAGCCAACACCTCTGGGAACGGTACAGTTTGAAACCATGTCCACCTGACATCAGTCTGTCCTGCAGCAGACCGTGATGAGCACGCTGGTGCCAGCAACTCCTGAACATGCAAGCTTGGCTCAGTGTCCAGAATATCTTTGCCAAGAAGGGCTTGCCTAGAAGCCATTTGCTTTGGCTGCCACTGGGGACTTTCGTCACGACAATTGGAACAGAAGTTTTTTCTTGAGGCACATGCAATCAAGTCACCGTTCTTGCCTGTGCGTGCGAAAGACAGTCCGAAAAATTCGAGCAAGGAAAGGCTTGCCACATGAACTATATAATAATTCATTTTCAAAAAACCAAAGAAGGCATTGTTGGCAAACCGCCAACATTCTTTCTTGCAGCTTTTTGCCTGATGCAGCGATGGAGCCAACACCTCTGGGAACGGTGCAGTTTAAAACCGTGTCCACCTGACTTCAGTCTCTCCTGGCAGTTTACGGTGATGAGTAAGGTGGTGCCAGCATTTCCTGAACATGCAAGCTTGGCTCAATGTCCAGAATGGGTATCTTTGCCAAGAAGGGCTTGCCTAGAAGCCATTTGCTTTGGCGGCCACTGTGGACTTTCACGACAATTGGAACAGATTTTTTTCTCCACGCACGTGCAATCAAGTCACCGTTCTTGCCTGTGCGTGCAAAAGACAGTCCGAACAATTCGAACAAGGAAAGACTTGCCACATGAACTATATAGTAATTCATTTTTAACAAACCAAAGAAGGCATTCTTGGCAAACCGTCAACATTCTTTCTTGCAGCTTTTTGCCTGATGCAGTGTTTGAGCCAACACCTCCGGGAACGGTGCAGTTTCAAACCATGTCCACCTGACATCAGTCTGTCCTGGCAATTGACCGTGATGAGTAAGGTGGCGCCAGCAACTCCTGAACATGCAAGCTTGGCTCAGTTTCGAGAATGGGTTTCTTTGCCAAGAAGGGCTTGCCTAGAAGCCAATTGCTTTGGCGGCCACTGTGGACTTTCACGACAATTGGAACAGAAGTTTTTTATTGAGGCACGTGCAATCAAGTCACCGTTCTTGCCTGTGCGTGCAAAAGACAAGGAAAGACTCGCCATATGAACTATATAATAACTCATTTTTGAAAAACCAAAGAAGGCATTGTTGGCAAACCGTCAACATTCTTCCTTGCAGCTTTTTGCCTGATGCAGTGATTGAGCCAACACCTCCGGGAACGGTGCAGTTTGAAACCGTGTCCACCTGACTTCAGTCTGTCCTGGCAATTGACCGTGATGAGTAAGGTGGTGCCAGCAACTCCTATAGCCTTTCTTGGCGCGCGGGGTCTGAGACAACTTGGAAGCGTTTGGCCGAATGTTGAGCAGCACATGAGTATCCAGGGACACTTGGAACCAAATGAGCCCAGTGTTCAACGTTCTTTTTTGGGGGTTGTTCTTGGGTGAGAGTAGTTGGCGCTGAGGTCCAAAGGTTGGAGTTTGGAATCAGACTGAATGAGTTAAAACCTGATGTCGCATTATTTTCCCACGTTTCCCGGTGTTACCTCCTCCTCCTGCAATTGTTGGAGCTCTTCCGTTTGGTTGATTCGTGATTGATAAAGGAGTACCCCAGTGCCTTGTAAATTCAGCAACCAACGGGTAAATATATCATATTTGTGAAGTTTCTGCCAGAAACATGTGTATCCATTTCATGTCAGTTTCACTTTTGCCTGTTCCTACCGCAGTGGGAGGGCACAAGGAGCGCATGGCTACGCCACCCCAGAAAATAGGTGCTGTTCGGTTGGTGACTTCGTGAGCACCAGCTACAAGGTGCGTTGCTGAAACCTTGAAGTTGGCAGCGGAGCTGGTAAAAGCCAGACTCCTAGCTCCTTAGCTGCAATGGCGACTGAATCTGGAGGCGGTGGAACCGCCGGAGTTAGCACAACCAAAGCTGACTCACATGTGCCAATCTTCGACAACACTGCCAAGAGCTACAGAGAATATAGTAGGAGATGTGAGGTATACAAACAGAAGATGGAACTAGCTGGCAGAACGAAAGAAACTGTTTTCAACCTGGTGACACTCATGACCGGACGTGCATGGGACTTGGTAGAAGACTTAGATGTTGAACAACTGTCGAATGATGGGTACAGGAAAGTCTTTGAAAGACTTGACAAGGGTTTCCAGTTTGATCCACTGACTGAGCTGCCTGGAGACTTCGAGAAGTTTTTCATGTCCCTGAGCCGAAAACAGGGGCAGACACTTCAGGACTACACTCAGGAGTTCACTCATGCCGAGAGACGCCTGAGGACCATTCACCAAGTGGACTTGCCAGAGAAAGTCCGTGCATGGTTCTTCCTTCGGAGGAGTGGTCTTTCGAAGGAGCAGAGGCTTATGGTTTTGAGTTCAGTGGGACATGCAAAGCTGGACCTCGACAATGTGCAGAAGACAATGAACTTCGTCATTGGGCAAGACACGAAGTTGGAAGGGTCGAGATGGACAAGAACCAAGGACTCAGTGATGTACAACGACGAGACCTTCACCTCGTCTCCATGGCCTGATGATGATCAATGGGACTACATGGCAGATCCTGCATACTATGAGGATGACTATGACAACCAATGGCCTGACTATGATGCCTGCTACTACGAGGACACCGAGAACCTTAATGCCGATGAGCAGGACACTGAGGGTTTCGACACTGAAGAGTATGACAACATCTTCGCCAACTTTGTTGAAGCTCGCTCCAAGCTCAACCAGATGAGAGTCAACAGAGGTTTCTACCCAGTTGTCGCTCTTGTGGACCAGAATGGCATGAAGGGTTCCGGACGTTCCAAATCGAAGGGCAAAGGCAAGTCAAAAGGCAAACCGAAGGGGAGAGGTTCTTCGCCTTCTCAGAAAGGAAGCTTTGGAACTGCAAAGTCGAGAGGAAAAGCTGTCTTCGGACGTCAAATCTGCGTTCGTTGTGGAGCTGCAGGGCATCAAGCACGGAATTGCCCATCACAGGGCGATCGCAAACGCAAATCTGAGGACCAAGGTGACGATGTGATGATGGTTGAATCCGTCAATGACCACATTGACACCTCACTCCGACCTGAATTCCTTTCGGATGTGGCTGTGCAGGACGGAGGTGCTGCTTCGTTCTTGGGATCCTATGTGGCATTGCGTCAATACCTGTTCTATCTCATGGACTTGAACTACCCCATGGAGTCGATCGAGGTGTACAGCTGTCACAAGGGATTCAAGTACGGCAACTCTCAGAAGGAAATCTCGAACTACTGCCTGATGCTGCCGATCTTTGCAGGGCACAAGAGGCGACATGTCTTGTGCTATGCAGTCAATGGAACATGTCCGATTCTCATTGGACGCCCACTTTTGGAGAAGCTTGGATTGACTGTGGACTATAGCAACCGGAAGTATCGCTGGAATGGTCAACCATGGAAGCCAGTGATTCTGGGACGCAAGAACGAGTACTTGATTCGTTTGGCTGAGAACTTCAATGAGCTGGTCAATGAGGAGCCCGAGATCTTGGTTCCTGACGATCATGAAGAACACATTGACTTTTCGACGAAGCTTGACATTTGTCATGTGCTGATGAAGGAGGAGCCGCCAGAGGATGCAAGTTGTCTTACAGCTGAGGATGGAGTCAACGACAGGGATGAGATCATCGAATGTGCCAACTCGCCATTTCCAATGGCATCACCAGAAGCTGATGCAGAAGCACCGAATGAGACGGTTGAAGAAATCCCGTCTGATGGAGAGGCTGAGGATGGCAACGGTGATATGCATGCAGAGGAGCCCAATCGAGATGAGACGGGAATTCCTACAGAATTTGTTCACACTTTGAAGGATGTGGCAACAGTCAAACGACTGAGGCCATCAGTGCTGACAAAGATGATACACACGGCAGAAATGGAGAAGAACAAGTTGCAGAAGGTGATGGCGAAAGCTGGAACGCTTGGGAATGGAGTCTTCAGTCCCCGACGCAAAGTCTGGGAAGTTTATGTGGGTCGTGGACGTGTCACAGAATGTCTTCGGAAGAGAGGAGATGTCGACACCGAGATCTTCAGCTACCAGACCGGCTGGGACTTTGATCGAGCAAAAGATCGCACTGCATTCTTGCGGAGACTCAGGAATGAGGAGCCAGACGAGGTGTTGATCACACCTGCCTGCAAGCTTTGGTCATCGTTGCAAGAGCTGAGTGCATCTGAAAGCGATGTGCGCAAGAAGAAGTTGATCAACCTTCGCAAGGTGGACCATGACACACACTTGGTCTTCACATCAGTGGTGTACGAGGCACAACGTCGAGCAGGACGTCATGCAACGACAGAGCACCCATACCTGAGCAGAGCATGGAAGACAAAGGCTTACAACAGAATGCAGGGATTCGATTGCTACGTCGATCAGTGTGCCTATGGCTTGAAACTTCCTGGAGATCATGGAGAGTGGCATCCGGCTAAGAAGCCAACAACGTTCAGGACAACCAAGAAGTCGCTCTACACTGGACTTTGGCGACAATGTCCTGGCTGCCCTTACCATGTTCCCATCATGGGGAGCGCAAAAGGTTTTGGAGTACGATCAGCTATGGCAGAGGACTATCCTCCACGACTGGCAAAGAAGCTGGCTGACCTGCTAGCTGAGGAGCCTACTGAAGAAGATGGTGATCCCATCTTACCAGCAGAAGAGGTTGATGCTGACGGTGTTGCAGTTATGGAGAAACCCGAGGGTGATGAGAAGGACGATGACATCATTCTTCTCAATGCACGACTTAGAGGAGAAGTCGGTGCACAGGCATACAACTATGTCAAGAGGCTGCACAAATCGTTGGGTCATCCACAACCTTCAGTCTTGAAGAAGATGCTGATGGAGGTGCAAGCAACTCAAGATGTCTTGAAGGCTGCAGAGGAGTTCAAGTGTGCAACATGCTACAGCAGAAAGCCGCCCTACTCAGTTCCCCCTGCCGCTGGACTTTCGGCAAGGAACGTCAATGACAGGGTGATGGCTGATTCAGCTTGGATCGACACAGATGATGGCCGCAAGTGCGTGGTGACTTTCTTGGACCATGCAACCCGCTATGTGTCCATCAGAATCCTGAAGACAGAGAGATCTGAGGAGTTCATTAAGGGACTTGAGAGGTCTTGGATCAAGATGTTTGGAGTCCCAAACATTTTGCGTGTCGATGAGGCAAAAGGCTGGAGTTCAAAGCTGATCAGAGAGTTCTGTGCGGACCGAGGGATCGCACTGGAAGTTGCACCTGGTGAAGCTCACAATTGGCTTGCCCCAGTGGAGCGCAAACATCAAGTTGTGCGCAAAGCATTGGAACACTACATGCAGGAGAAGGGTTCCTTCACCATCAAGACGCTTGAGGAGGCATGCATCTATGTGCCCCACCAGATCAACAACATGTCCATGGTTCAAGGCTTTTCGCCTGCCCAATGGGTGTTTGGACGAACACCTGCATCAACTCACTCTTTGACTGCAGAGCTCTTCAATCCAGGCTGTGACGCACTGGATGAGCCTACACAGTTTGCAGAGGTTCAGAGGAGACGTGTGATGGCGCAGAGGGCTTGGATTTCCGCCGACTCTGATGCCAAACTCAGAAGAGCCATGAACAAGATCTTCAACGAGGTCAAGGACGACGTCCAGATTGGCCAGAAGGTATGGTTTTGGAGAAAAGCTGGATCGGGAATCCTGCAGAAGGCCAAATGGCGTGGACCGGCAAGAGTGGTTGCCAAAGAAGTCAACGAAGATGGGAAAGTGCTGATCCTGTGGCTGACTCACGGGACGAGCTTGGTGAGATGCTCACCCCATCAGGTGAGACCAATGGTTGAGGAACAAGGCTGCCTCACAGCAGCTGATCCTGCAGGAGCACTTCGAGATCTTCAAGAACTTCGAGCTCGAAGCACCACACAGTTCAAAGACATTGCCGAGTCTGACCCTACACTTGAGGACATGGCTGAAGAAGAGGAACCAGATGACTACGAGCCGAGCATTGCTGGAGAAGAGGTGATGCAAGAGGCTGGTGAGGAGATGAGAATGCCACTGCCTGGCATTGTCAGCAGTTTGCTGACGCATGGAGATGTCGAGAGAGAGAGAGAACACCAAGGAGAGCCCGAAGGCTGAGTGAAGAGGAACCTGAACCAACACCTGGATCTCGTCATGATGATGATGACGATGATGATCTTGGAGATGAACCTGATGGTGATCACGGAGGAGAAGTTGCGTCATCGTCCAACGACGCAAAGAGAAAGAAATCAACCAGCAGGAGATCGAAGGACAAACAGAACAGAAGTGATGGAGGAGGAACATCATCAGCTGCACCAACTGCGAGAACAATGGAGCCGTCCATGACGGAGGAAGCTGTGAATAGGCCCGTAGAAGTGCCTGTTCCTGATGATCCTGAGGATGGTTCGCTGGTGGTGGATGATATCCTCATCACTGAGGTCGATGAGCTGCCTGACGGCTGGGTCATCGTGGATGGTCAAATGGAGTTGGCCGATGCATGGGTCGTACAGAACCTGCGCAAGAATGAGGCCAATGAAAGAGCAATGACATCTGATGAGAGAGCTCAGATGACTTCCGCAAAAGCGAAGGAGCTCACACAGTTCTTTCAGAACGAGGTTTGGGAGTTCGCCGACTGCATGACAGAGGGCGACAAGAGCCGAACTATCACAGCACGCTGGGTGCTGACGTGGAAGGTAGATGAAGAGACAGGCCTTCCCCGTGCCAAAGCACGCTTGGTGCTTAGAGGCTTTGAGGACCCTGACCTGACCAAGATCAAAACCACGAGTCCAACGGCTGGACGCACTGCACGACAGATCTTCCTGACCATTGCGGGCAACAACCTTTGGATTTTGGTGGTTGGAGATGTCACAGCTGCTTTCTTGTCCGGATCCGGTTCTGGATTCAAGAGAAGGATCATTGTGCGGCTGCCTGCCGACTGTGGCCCCATCCTGGGTGTCACTGGACCTTGCTTCATGAAAATGCTCAAGAGCGCATATGGACTTTCAGATGCGCCACTGCTTTGGTTCAATGAAGCAACGAGGAGATTGAAGCTGATGCACATCTTCCCGCAGAAGCTGGATTCTTGCTTCTTCACATGGTATGACAAAGGTGGAACTCTACGACTGATGCTGCTGCTACATGTCGACGACATGTTGATCGGTTATGATGGAAACTCTGAGGAGGCACAGCAGAAAGTTGAGGAGATTCACAATTCCTTCAACTTTGGCAAGTGGAAAGTGCTGAAGAAGGATGGTCAACTGGCATACCGCGGAGGAGTCTTGCAGTATGACAACGGAGAGCTATGCTTGAGTTTTCAGGACTATCTTCGAAAGATGCTGCCGGTCACCATTGACAAGAAGAGAGGTGACCAGCCCATGTCAGAGAAGGAAGTGTCAAAGGCCAGAGGTCTTATTGGAGCACTTCAGTGGCCTGCGGGACAAGGATGTCCTTTCATGTGTTCGAGCACTTCAATCCTTGCAGGAGAACTCGCTTCGAAAGACATCAAGGTCTTGGCCGAGCTGAACAAGACTTTGAGATTCAGCAAGCAAAATGCTGATGTGGTCTTGAGGTTCCCAGTCTTGACACAGGACTGGAGGGACCTTCACTTCGTGGTGTTTTCGGACGCTGCATTGGGAGTGAGGCAAGACTAGGCCAGCCAAGGTGGTTTCTTGGTTTTGGCAGTTGACAAGCGTGTCCTACACGGAGAAGTTGGATGCTACAGTGTGATTGCATGGAGGAGCTACAAGCTTACCCGAGTTTGCAGAAGCTCTTTGGCTGCTGAAAGCCAGGCTTGTGCAACGGCGATTGACGAGCTCATGATTGTCAAGACGCTCTACGGCATGATCAAAGATCCTGAGATCAACATCAAGAGCGATGACATCGCAAAGGGCTCGAGGAGCGCTGTGGTGATCGATGCACGAGCACTCTATGATGCAATCAACCAGGAGACCATTCAGTCATCGCTGGACAAACGAGTTGCCATCGAGACATTGGTGATTCGTGACAGCCTCAAGTTCACAAACTCAGACTTGAGGTGGGTGTCTTCAGAGAGACAAATGGCTGATGGATTGACAAAGATCGGAGGACGCCAACAGATGAGTGACCTTCTTCGAGGAGGTTATCTTCAACTGATCTACGACAGCACGTTCAAGGCATCGAAGAAGAAGAGCATTGAGGAGAGAAAGGAGATCAACAAGGTGGCGAGAGGCACTGCAGTGGCTATGTATGTTTCAACTGTGGTCGCATCACAGATCACTGGAGCGACAGCGAGTGTCAGCGATGCGCTGATCCTAGCTGAGGTCAAGATCGGTCAGTACTACAACCAATCCTATGAGTACACCGACATGTTGACCAACGTGGTCCTTGCCTTTGCCATCATGATCTTCCTGATCATGTTCTACTTCCTTGTCAAGTGCTGCATTTCAAAGAATGCCATGGTGACTGACGAGACAGAGATCAATCAGAATGACAAAGAGACTCAGACCGAGCGAGGCGAGGTGACTAACATCGCCACCATCACATATGATGAACAGATGCAACTTGGAGCCTATATCGGCCAACTCGAGACACAGATCGAGAAGTACAAGGATGAACTGCACGCCAATTTGGCTGACTATGTGCAACATATAGATAGCATGAGCATGCGTCATGAGGCAGAGCACAGAAATCTGGAGATATGGGTGACCAGCAAAGGAGAGCGCTGGCACACGAAAGAGGACTGCCGAACAATTCGAGAGCATGCCCCACGGAAGCTGACATTTTGTCAGGTGTGCCGTGAAGACTTCACTTTTCCACCGATGTGAAGTTTCTGCCAGAAACATGTGTATCCATTTCATGTCAGTTTCACTTTTGCCTGTTCCTACCGCAGTGGGAGGGCACAAGGAGCGCATGGCTACGCCACCCCAGAAAATAGGTGCTGTTCGGTTGGTGACTTCGTGAGCACCAGCTACAAGGTGCGTTGCTGAAACCTTGAAGATATTATTATAGCTAAGGTAACATGAATTAACCGTTAAACCATCAATTAGCCAGCATTAGGCAGCATTAACAATTACGGTACATTGGTCGCTTGTGACCCTATTCACTGTTTCTATGTTCTGAAGTAAAAAAGATAGGGTCACAAGTGTGCTTGGAGTCCCACACCTGTCACACAAAAATGGTGCGTCCCCTTTGTGGTCGCTGGTGACCCTATTCGTGCCCGAAGTATCATTTTGGAAGGAAGTCTCGCAGAAAAGCTTCGTTTTTGAGTTTCGAAGCTTCATTTTTGAAGGAAGGCTCGCAGAAAAGCTTCGTTTTAGAGCTTCGAAGCTCCATTTTTGAAGGAAGTTTCGCAGAAAAGCTTGGTTTTTGAGTTTGGAAGCTTCAGTTTTGAAGGAAGTCTCGTAGAAAAGCTTCGTTTTAGAGCTTCGAAGCTTCATTTTTGAAGGAAGTCTCGCAGAAAAGCTTGGTTTTTGAGTTTCGAAGCTGCATTTTTGAAGGAAGTTTCGCAGAAAAGCTTCGTTTTAGAGCTTCGAAGCTTCATGTTTGAAGGAAGTATCGCAGAAAAGCTTGTTTTTTTGAGTTTCGAAGCTTCATTTTTGAAGGAAGTCTCGCAGAAAAGCTTCATTTTAGGGCTTCGAAGCTACATGTTATTTATCTATCTATCTATCTACCTACCTATCTATCGATCTATCTATCTATCTACCTATCTATCTATCTATCTTTCTTTCTTTCTTTCTACCTATCTATCTATCTATCTATCTATCTATCTATCTCTGTCTCTCTCTATCTATCTATCTATCTATCTATCTATCTTTCTTTCTTTCTACCTATCTATCTATCTATCTATCGATCTATCGATCTATCGATCTATCGATCTATCGATCTATCGATCTATTGATCTATATCGATCTATCGATCTATCGATCTATTGATCTATTGATCTATCGATCTATCGATCTATCGATCTATTGATCTATATCGATCTATCGATCTATCGATCTTTTGATCTATTGATCTATCGATCTATCGATCTATCTATCTATCTATCTATCTATCTATCTACGTATCGATCGATCGATCTATCTATCTATCTATCTATCTCTCTCTCTATCTATCTATCTATCTATCTTTCTATCTATCTATCTATCTATTGGTCTTTATACAGACAGAATGGAGACAATGGTTTAGTGGAACGCAGGGGGGGGAAGTTTAAATAAAGACGTAGAATAGAGACCATGGTTTAGTGCAACGCAGGGGGAGAAGTTTAAATAAAGAAGTAGAATGGAGACCATGGCTTAGTGTAACGCAAGGGAGGGAAGCTTAAATAAAGAAGTAGAATGGAGACCATGGTTTGGTGGAACGCAGGGGGGAGGAAGTTTAAATAAAGAATTGGAATGGCGACAAAGGTTTAGTGGAACGCAGGGGGGGGGAAGTTTAAATAAAGAAGTAGAATGGAGACAGTGGTTTAGTGAAACGCAAGGGGGGGGAAGTTTAAATAAAGAAGTAGAATGGAGACAATAGTTTGGTGGAACGCAGGTGTGGGGAAGTTTAAATAAAGAAGTAGAATGGAGACAATCGTTTGGTGGAACGCAGGGGGGGAGGAAGTTTAAATAAAGAAGTAGAATGGAGACAATGGTTTGGTGGAAGGCAGGGGGGGGGAAGTTTAAATAAAGAAGTAGAATGGAGACAATGGTTGAGCGGAACGCAGGGGGGGGAAGTTGAAATAAAGCAGTAGAATAAAGAAGTAGAATGAAGACAATGGTTTGGTGGAACGCAGGGGTGGGAAGTTTAAATAAAGAAGTAGAATGGAGACAATGGTTTAGTGGAACGCAGGGGGAAGGAAGTTTAAATTAAGAAGTAGAAAGGAGACAATGGTTTAGTGGAACGCAGGGGGGGGAAGTTTAAATAAAGAAGTAGAATGGAGACAATGGTATAGTGGAACGCAGGGGGGAGGAAGTTAAAATAAAGAAGTAG